>JBAMAX010003718.1:0-170180 GCA_037043745.1 Chymomyza amoena
ACAATTAAGATACCCTTAAAGGATGTACTTGATCTTTATTTTGTGCTTCCAAAAAAATATTTGCTGCACATTGAGCTAGGTTGGGGTATATTTTTTTTAACAGACTACACATGGAACAATAGCATTTTGTCTGTTTTGTTCAGACGCCTGTGTACTGCTTTCAGTACCAAACTTACAAAAGCTATTTGGCAGCATTATTTTGTGCAAACTTCCGGGTTGTTCGGAAGCATTTCAGACTGCTGCATAAGGGCCAAGCTTTTAATTAAAAAAGACAACGGCCAACGGTGTCTTGTTTGGCATTGAAATTGTTTGCTGGGTAGCGCTGTGGCTAAATGCGAGAACTTTCAGTAAACAAGTGTTGCTCGTTGGGTGGTTGGGCGCGGAGGACTTGTGTGATGAGTGGGGGCGGGGGGACATGCCCACGTTTGATGAAAATAAACGAACGGACGCATGGGTCGTCTGTATATATGTAACTGATTTTTTTTCTAATTTTTTTTGTATTTATTTTTTTTGTTTGGTCAAAAGCACAGAGAATTAAAATTCAAATTCCAATTCATCAAGATAATCGCATTTCAGAACTTTTATTTGCTAAAGCACGCGCACGCACATACTAGACTAAAAGTCACATATGTGTGTGACTGTGTGTGTATGTTGGTGTGTGTGTGTGTGTGTTAGTAAGTATATATATATGGGCATTTGTTTTGTTTGTGTAACTGGGCTGCGGATGTTGTAAATATTTGCAAATAGCCGCTACTGCTGCTTCGCTGCTTGTTGTTGTTGTTGTTGCTGCTGTTGTTATAGTTGTTTTAGCCAACTTCAATGCCCCAACGAGTTTGGCTCTTTGTTGTTTTTATACACAAACACACACACACACTCATGCAAAACAGACATATAGAGAACGAAAGAGGTTTTTAGGGCCAATTATTATTAATTGCTTTACAGATACAAACAACAGCCCCAAAATAGCACATAAAAACTGATATTATAAAGCTTTAAAATACACACACAGATACACACACACACATATGTACACAGAGTTACTCAAACACCCACACATGCATAACATTTGCATTTGGGCGCTTAAAGCCAATTCGTAGCATACTTTTCAGCGCCAGCTTAAGCGTAAAAACTTTTCCGCCTTGCGCGCTCTCTCTCTCTCTTTCTGTGCTTATTATCGTATCTGGGAAATTACAGCAACCGAAAAGCTAAAGGACGAAATCCAGAAGCAACTGAGAAGCAATAATACAAGTAATAACAACAATAACCCAACTGAGGATATCTTTAAGCACTACATACTCGTCTGCAAGCGAAGGAAATATGGTGAGTAGTTCGGGAACTACGGAAAACTATCGCTATAAGCAGTGACGTAGGCAGACATGAGCAGGGTTATATTTTTAATTGGGGTTTTATTAAACTTAAACTTAATTTATGATAAAATAGTTAACACGCTCTGGCAGAACATTTTTTCAGGGACGTAATTTAATTTCTGTCAATTGGCATTCTGGCATTCTGGCATTGACCCACAGTTCCAAACTGGCTTTATGAATGGATTAAAGAGCGTTATTTTATTTTTCATTGTGACTGGAGAGATTGGTTGGATGGTTGGTTTGGATGCCGTTTGAGTGACAACATATTCAAACTCAATTAGCTGCAATGCGCCATTTTGTTACACCACTTATGGGAACCACTGCTGTTCGGTTTACTCAAACCATCTCGATCCGTTAATAAACCTGCTGATGTCGTCTATGTTCTTTTCTGCCAAGTCACGTTGGCTTCCTAACGCGAAGCTTCCTAGTGCTCTGTGGCGTAAGGAACCCAATCGTGGGCACTCACATAAATAATGGTAAACTGTCTCTTCTGTGTTCTCCTGGTCACAGCTTCGGCATCTGACGTTGTAGGGCCAGCCCAATTTCTTTGCGTGGTCTCTTAACGACCAATGTCCGGTTATTGTCGATGCTATTCTGAAGTTCATTGTTCTTGGCTTGCTTAGCAGTTCGGCCGTTCTACGCTTGTTATCGCGGTCAAATTTCCTTTGCAATCTTGCAAGTGCCAATATTTTTCCATCTGGTTTCATCCTTGTTTTCTCGCAGAAGAAGTTCTCTCTTGATAGCGCTGAGGGGGTATTTGACAGCTACCTCCGCTGCTTCGCCATCTAATGCTCCTTTTCTCGCCAGTTCATCAGCTTTTTCATTCCCGTATACGTTCCTATGTCCAGGAACCCATACGAGAGCGATGTTCATTCAGTCTGATGATTGCTGAGTTCACGGTTGGCGATTTGATCGCCAGCAAAGCTGCTTAACTGACGGAGAATATACACACCTCCGCCAGCTGACTCGGATGATTATTCAACACCTACAGCTGCGTCTGCTCTCATGTCCCACTCCTTTCGCGTCGGGAATCTGACGTCGAACCTCTTCTTGAAGTCCAGTACTGGTGTTATGTAATCTGTTGATTTGCTAGTCTCTTGACCTTTCAGAATGCTGCCATGTCCGAAGGTACTAGTCCTCCAGAGTCCAGTTTCTTTGATTCTGGTGGCCGTGTTTGCTGCAGTTATCTTTAATTGGATGTCAATCGGAATCATATTCAAGATCACATATAACGCCTCTGCTGGGCATGATCTAATTACGCCCGTAACACTTGCACAGGCCGCTCGTTGCTGGAGAGATACTGTACAAGGAATGTACAGCTGGACCAAAATAGATATTGAGTCAAATGATTAGATGACGTAGGCACTACTCGAGCTAATGAAAACCAAATTTGGTTGATGGAATTTTATCCTCAAAAATAGCAAAAAAAACTTTTTCTGGTACATAACCTCAAATATATTAAAATCTTGACGTGATGGGCCAATTCTGACTCTGAATTCAGATTCTACGCAGCAAATTAAATTTATTAAATGACTCCTAGCCTTTCTTGAATTTATTTTCTCTTCACTTTTTTTGGAATTTCGAATTTGTACTTCCTGGGAAAATTTCTTTTCGCAATCCCCCCAACTATGAGCAGCTACGCCTTTGACTAAAAGTATCCGAATGCAAGCTGTTGCATAAAAGGCCGACTGGCTTTGCCACTGCCACACTGGAACTGACTAAATGGCTGGCTGCACTGGCATTTTCCGAGCGGGGATTTTCCAGTTGAAGGCGCACAAGCAGCCAAAGCCAAGGCGGCTGCTGCTGCCAGCCAACAATAGGTCTGTCTCTATGACTAGTATCTGTGTGGCCCAAAGATTTCGGGTTCTTTGGCTCCCAGTCCTAAGGCTTTTTGGCTAAGACTACGACTACGACATGGTGGCAGCAGGAGCAACTATTGATGGATGGCGCATTGTAGGGATAAGGCATTGAAGCGTTAAATTGCTGACGCAAAAATTTTAATAATATTTTAAACAATATAATTGCATAAAAATAGTAGCAACATTTTGAAAATTATTATTTTAAGCTGCAACGCAATCATGCAGCAAAAGTGTTTTTAGATTTTTTCTAAGATAAAAATGAAATAATCTCAATTACTATCGATAGTTTATAAATTTCTTGCATGCTTGTTAGATGTATTGTAGTTAGTCATATATATATAGTGTATATATGGTTATTATATATTCGCTTTATCTTTATTATATGAAAAAAAACAAAAAAAAAGTTTATTAAAAAATTATTTTATATTTATAAATAAAAAAAATAGTAATAAATTAATTAATTAATTGATAAATATATAAATAAATAAACATATAAATAAAAAATAAAATAAATAAATATAAAAAAATAAATAAATAAATAAATTCATATATACATAAATAAATAAATTAAATACAAAATGAAAAAATAAATTAAAGAAAAAAGTTTATTAAAACAATTTATTTTATAATTATAAAAAAAATAATAAATTAATTAATTAATTGATAAATATATAAAAAATAAACAAATAAATAAAAATAAAATAAATAAATATAAAAAAAATAAAAAATGGATAAATAAATTAAATAATTCATAAATAAATAAATAAATTTAATAAAAAATGGAAAAAAAATTTATTAAAACAATTTATTTTATAATTATAAAAAAAAATAATAAATTAATTAATTAATTGATAAATATATAAATAAATAAACAAATAAATAAAAATAAAATAAATAAATATAAAAAAAAATAAATGGATAAATAAATTCATATATACATAAATAAATGAATAAATAAATAAATAAATTAAATAGAAAATGAAAAAATAAATTTAAAAAAAAATTTATTAAAACAATTTATTTTATTATTATAAAAAAAAATAATAAATAAATTAGTTATTTGATAAATATATAAATAAATAAACAAATAAATAAAAATAAAATAAATATACATAAAAAATAAATAAATGGATAAATAAGTTCATATGTATATACATAAAAAAAATAAATAAATTAAATAAAAAATGAAAAAAATAAATTAAAGAAAAAAGTTTATTAAAACAATTTATTTTATAATTATAAAAAAAATAATAAATTAATAAATTAATTGATAAATATATAAATAAATAAACAAATAAATAAAAATAAAATAAATAAATAAAAATAAAATAAATAAATATAAAAAAAATAAATAAATGGATAAATAAATTCATATATACATAAATAAATTAAATAAAAAATGGAAAAAAAAATTAAAGAAAAAAGTTTGTTAAAACAATTTATTTTATGATTATAAAAAAAAATAATAAATTAATTAATTAATTGATAAATATATAAATAAATAAACAAATAAATAAAAAATAAAATAAATAAATATAAAAAAAATAAATAAATGGATAAATAAATTCATATATACATAAATAAAAAAATAAATAAAAAATAAATAAATAAATAAATTAAATAAAAAATAAATTAAAGAAAAAAGTTTATTAAAAAAATTTATTTTAAAATTATAAAAAAAAAATAAATAAATTAATTAATTGATAAATATATAAATAAATAAACAAATAAATAAAAATAAAATAAATATAAAATAAATAAAAAAATGGATAAATAAATTCATATATACATACATAAATAAATAAATAAATAAATAAATAAATTAATAAATAAATAATAATAAAAAAAAATTGGATAAATAAATTAATTAATTCATAAATAAATAACAAAATAAAGAGAGAAGTAAATCAATAAATTTAAAAAAAAAAGCCCTAAGGCTGAACACTCCACAAATGTTTAGTCTTAAAAGCAGTCCTTACATTTTACAAATGCAATCAAATCAACCAGAAAACACACAACTTTGTTCCTAATTCGAAATTCCGAAAATTTGTTCCGGTTTCACCTTTTTAACCAGGCAGCTTTTTTTAGATTTATTTTTCGTTGTAAAATATAATTAACCATAAATAGCTCTTAGATCATGATTTTCGGTATTATTGAAAAATCTCACTTTTTTTGTGTTCAGATTTTATTCCATAGTATTTGTTGCATTATTTCTTCAATGTGCTCTGCCTATTTTTAAATTTGAAATTTCTACATTTCATTTTAGTATTTTCTCACTGTGCACAAGCTTGTGCTTGCAACTGTACAGATATGTATTTTTTTTTTATGTGCGCTTATAATTCGCAACTAGTTTAAACACTATACAGAGTAAGAGGTTTCTTTTTTTTAAACAGTAATAATTATTATTATGAGCCATTCTTTTACATTTTTCGTGCATTTTGAAGTTGCAAGTTTTTATATTAGATTCTTTATTTTTTCCTTTAAGTCCTGGATACCTGGAGTATGAGTTTTCGTTGGTTGATTCCTTTACAAAAACAAAGTTTCTTCGAGTATATTTCTAAACTGAGGCCAAAAACAGCTACTAAATGAAAAATTAAATTACAATTTGCCTTGACTGAAAAATGAATTTGGGCCTTGATATGAATTTAAGATTTTAGATTTATTTTTTTTTTTAAAACTGAATAAAATTAGAATATATTGCTTATTATGCGGTCAAGCTATAAGATTTTGTGAAACAGTTCATATTTTAAACATAATTTTTAGAACCAAGTCTACAATTTTGCTCATGCCGTTAATTTTAAAAATTATATAAAAAAAAAATGGTAACTTATTTATGTTTCAAAGTATTGTCCGTCACTTTCCACTACTTTGGATTATTTATTTGAACTAGTTATTACTGGCTATTAACGGCGGTAGCAAAGTTGTAGACCTGGCTTTAAGGATTTTCTTGAATTGCCTCTAGGACACGAACAAATGTTTTAATAACATTTCATCAATGATGAATAATGATAGCTACTCCTACGATCATGAATGCCATGTTCGTGGTACACGAAGTAGATCTCGTGCTAGAAGCATTGTGAGTGCTGCAAAAGACCCAAAGAATCCTACCGCAGGAGTTAAAAAGGATAAGGCTCCTGAGCAACCATCTCTTAACGCCTCACAAAATCCATCGATTTTGAATTCTATGCGCAACTGCAGAGTTCGACTCTCGCGCTCCAAAGACATCAACCACTTGATAGAATTTGTTTAACCCTAAAAGAAATAACTCCAAATGAATTTTTAAAACCAAAAATTTTGTACTAACTTCCAGCTAATTTGAGCATTTTGACCGCTGTGCATCGGCTTACTTGCCATATGTTAGTCATCTTTGTCATCCTTACCATCAACGTCATCATAATTTTCATCAGCCGAATGACTTTCATTATCAATTCATTGCATTATTATGTGGACACCAGGACATGCAGGAATTATGCAGCAGCAAGAACGGCTATATCATCCCCACTCGTACTCCATAATACTTTTAACAAGAATAACTTAAACAACATGATCAACACAACTACCAAACTTTCTCTAAAAAAAAAACTGGGATGGATACACCCGTCAATACAAAACTATAGATCCACTCCGTAACCCAATACAAATACCAACAACCATAAATAGAAAGGACGCCATTATATACACGAGAATCCGCTTGGGTCATACACAACTCGGCAAAACACCCCAGCCGCTCTGTCCATATTGCATCGCAAATATGAATTACTCGCAGAGACCAACACCGAAAATATAAAGAACTTCTTTAACTCACCTCTAGACTTAAAATAAACAACTTATGTATATAGTAATAAATAATATAATAAGAATACAATGTAAATAGTAAATTATTAAACCAGCCTGAAGGCCTTGTTGCTCTGGCTTCAAATACTTTATATTTTAGAATGAAATTCTAATTAATAAATATGCTAGTGGGCCCGGCAGACATTGTCCAGCCCAAACTTTTTGAATAGTCTTAAAATGTATAAACATCTTAAGATTCTCAAGTTAGCTTATTGAGACAATCATTAGATTTTTGGATTGGTTGACTCTCTAAAAAGCCGTATGGACGAACTTAAGTATTCTTAAGAGAGCTCGCATCTCTAATAAATTCATTCCCCACAGAAGCTACATTGTAACCCCTTTGCGACTACGCTACACAATATTTCATGAGAATCGGTCCAGCCATTTCGGAGGAGTATGGGCACTAACATTGTGACATGGGAATTTTTATATATAAGATAAATAAAATAATAATAAATAAATAAATAAAAAAATAAATAAATGAAAAAATAAATAAATTAATACTTTTTATTATCTTTCAGCTATTTAGGGGTTTGGATATCAGTCGTATGCAGATTGAATAAAAACGGAGCTGGGACGCTTCCCAGTACCACATTCAGAAACGGAGCAGGATTCCGACTTTGGTAAAAAAAAAATAATAATCAAAGGATCCTTAGTTCGTCTATTATGTCACCTACAAAACGAATTCTGAAATACTTGTATGCTATGCATTCTATTCGTTATTGTCATTCGCAATGGCCGCCAACAAGGAATGCACTTTTATCATGGTTAAGCCTGACGGTGTCCAGCGTGGACTCGTCGGCACAATAATTGAGCGTTTCGTGCAGAAGGGATTCGAATTGGTCGCCCTGAAGTTCACTTGGGCATCCAAGGAATGGTTAGCGAAACACTATGCTGATCTGTCTAGCCGTCCCTTCTTCCACGGTTTGGTCAACTACATGAAATCTGGTCCAGTGGTTCCCATGATGTGGGAGGGCTTGAATGTTGTCAAGACCGGCCGTACAACCCAGCCGACTTGTTGCCCGGCACCATTCGTGAAGATTTTTGCATTCAGGTTGGCCGTAACATTATTCACGGTTCCGATGCTGTAGAGTCCGCCAACAAAGAAATTTCCCTCTGGTTTGATGAGAAGGAACTTGTCAGTTGGACTCCAGCTGCCAGCGGCTGGATCTACGAATGGAGTCTTGCATTTCTTGCTTTGTTGCTTCAATACATTTGGAGTCTAAGATTCTTTTAAAGAAATAAAATTCCACATAATTATTATTGTTAGGGGCATCTGATATATTTTGGAATTTGAAGTCTTTTAAAGTACATGCATATTTTTTACATTATTCGTACAGAATATTAAATAATAATAATAATAATAATATTGATAAAAACCAATTTTTTAATTAAGTACATAATATATTATATAATTTAATTTATAATTTAACAAAAAATATAAAGTATTAAATTTAAGTTAACATTTTGTATATAATTTTTGTTGAATATACTTCTGTACTTAAATATCAAAGGAAACTTGCATTTTTTATATGTTTCCCTAAAAAAAAGTATTAGTCAAAATGAAAAATAAATTTATAAATTGCTGGAAAATATAAAAAAGAACTTATAATTAGAAAAATGAATAATAAAAGTATTTTTTATTTTATACAAAATTAATCTGGTAGCTGGAATTCTTTCAGAGTCAAAATTTAAGGGAAATCGATTCAATTTTTTTATTTTAAGCCAAATCGTCCGCAGTCAATTTAAATATTTGAATTTAAGTAACGGTTTTAAGATTTTCAATTGGTTTCTGCCCATAGATTTATCCATTCAGAATATTTGATGTATCTTTAGAGACCAGCAACTGAAACAAAATATCCTTTTTTTTTAAATAAAAAATATGCTTTTGAAGTTATTTCAATTTATTTTTATTTTAAAAATAATAATACTTCTAAAAATTAAAATAAAATATTTTTATTTACAATTTAAGCTTGTTTATTTATATTATTTGATAAATGTAGTAAGTTTAACAATTTGTATATATATAAATTAAAAAAAAACAAATAAAAATTGTTTAAATATGTAAACGTTAGTTGTATATAGAAACTAAGAAGCTAAATTAAAAGGATTGTAATAGCTATTTAATTTTATTTAAACAAATAAATGATTGAAACGAAAACTACATCTTTCTTTTATATCTCAAAGTTTTTAGGTGGGTTGTGGAAATTGCAGGATCTAAAAAATTGCTAAATCGAATGACCTTGAGATTAAACAGCTTTAAAACAGCAGTATAAAAAAATTCAATAAAAATTTAGATTTAAAAAAATTAAAAAAGAAAAGTTAACCCACCAAGCTAACAGTCTAAACTGAAGCGTTACAGCAACACAAATTGTCCAATACAAATGCAAATTTGTATATGTATGTGTTAAATCTGAATCCAACTAAAAAATAAAAAAATAAAATTTAACTTTGCTATTTTTCCATACAAAAATGGTCTACAAACCAGCTGAGCTACCAGGCAAACAGAAGTGTAGAAAATTCAGCAGGCAACTTTAAATTAGCAACTTAAAGTATGCTTCAAAATTTTGACAAAAATTTAATTTTTGCAAAAAAAGTGTGGCATACTTTTAGTGACACTTTTAGAAAAAATTTTATTCTGCAGCTGCTTGCTTATGATTTCTGTTCGCCTGGTAGCTGAAATCAGTTCAGAGTCAAAATTTAGTGAAAAATTCTATTGAAATTTAATTTTTTTTTGCCGAATGGTCAGTAAAAAAATTTGAAGATTTGAATTTAAGTAACGGCTTTAGGCATTTCAATAGATTTTGAACTACAAAATGTTTCTTTCCATAGATGCCTCCATCCAGAGTATTTGACATAGTTTTGGAGTCTTTTAAACAACTGAAACAAAATATCCTTTTTTAAAATAAAAAACATGCTTTTTAAGTTATTTCAATTTATTTTTATTTCAAAAATGATAATATTTATAAACAATTTTACAGTTTTAGCTTGTTTTTTTTTTATTATTTGATAAACTTAGTTAACAATTTGATTTGTTTTTATAATATGAGTTTTGCTTAAAGCTAGGCATTAAAAATAATAGACTTAGGTGTAAAAATTTTATAAATTTAGACTTTTAATAAAAATTCTTTAAATTATAATAAAATATTGGAACTTAGAATTTTAGCTGGTTAATTTTTATTATTTGACAAATTTAGTTATAAATTTTTTAGGAACCAGAAGACAATTTAAATAAAAATATTCCATTCTGAAAATAAAAAAAGAAACATCCTGCTGGATTTGGAGCTAAAAGTAGCTATTATTTCATTGCTCATCCGTAGTAGGCCTCTTTGGTGACTAAGATTAGAAATAAAAGGTTTAAGTATAGTACGAGGTAAATCCGGAATATATTCGTGCGGGTCTCCTTTATTACAGCTTAGCACAAATCTGCAAAGATAGCGTTGCATTTCATGTCTTTTCAGTTACAGATGATTGATAACGCGCAACGATGAGCCGAGAACAGGACCGCAGGGCAGCGATACTGGAGTCACTACGCGCCGGGAAAACACCGAAGGAGATAATTCAATGGTTTGGATATAAAAAAACACAAGTTTATGAAATTAGAACAAGTGCCAACTGTCATGCACACGAAATTTCCTGCTGCAGTCATGGTTTTGGGTGTCGTAAGCAGTGATGGGGACGTCATGCCACCCCACTTTTTCGAGCAGGGGCTTCGGTTGAACGCCGAAGGATATATCGAAGTACTGAGATCAGTTGTGAAGCCTTGGATAGACCAAGTGACCGCTGGAAGAGAATACGTGTTTCAGCAGGACTCTGCACCAGCTCACAATTCCAGAAAGACTTAGGCTTGGCTGTACGAGAATATGCATCACCACTGGTCCCCAGATTTGTGGCCACCGTCCAGCCCAGACTGCAATCCTCTCGACTACTACGTGTGGGGCGTAGTTGAAGGAAAGGTGAACAAGACATCTAACAACACAAAGGACGCCCTGAAGGCCAAAATCATGGATGTGATGACCAACATGAACAAAATGGAGGTGAAACGGGCCTGTTCTCGATTTCGGTCCAGGCTTGAGCGGCTAGTTGTGGCTGAAGGCGGCTATATTGAATAATTAGGATGTTCCATATATGTACTTACTATGTAAAAAGTATTACTTGAATAAATAACATTTAAACATAATTATTGATATTTATTTTTCATTGAATTTTCCGGATTTGCCTCGACGACCCTGTACTGATTTGTGGCTGCCTAAGGGAAGTTCCTGTTGTACAGAGAGCAAAGTAATTCACACAAAGCTTCTTTTTTTTCCATTCCAGGCTTTTTGTCAGTCCTACTCCCATATACAAATTTTACTCCGTAATAATGTTTTCTGAGCAGATCCTGTCATTGCATGTCTGGATATCTGCAATGACAGTTTGGATTAGTGATTTCAAAATAAGACAACTACATCTTATAAAAGTATAATATTAAAGTATATTATTTAAACTTAAACTCAATAAATTAAATAAAAATGAGTATTGCGAAAAAAGTCTTACTTCGAAATACGATGCATTACCTTTCTAAGTTCATTTTTTTTAACATTTTCTATCAGCAATAGAGCAATGTAAATTCAACTCTTAATTTTCTCATACTGCTTGATACTAGGTGGCGGAGCCCCCTAGTATTTAATATCAATAGTAATGATGTCCAGAAAAAAAAAAGTTTGTATACGTTATAGTAAATATAACATATTCCCAAAATAAAAAACAGAATATGTTTGACGATATTGGTAATTAAAGTTACATATAAAAAAAAATTCCAACTATAATTTTTTTATCGCTCTGCTCCACTAAAAAGTTAAAACATTTTTTTACTGTGTTATTACAAGCATAATTATCATGAAATCGTTAATGCAGCCGTTTTTATTGAAAAGCTCATTAAATTAAATTAATAATAAGCTAATTATGGATTAATCAAAAAATTGTAATGACTGTTATTGTGTCTATAGAGACTTTTCAATTTAATACTCGTATTAAATTTTCATCCAAGCTGTCAAAAGAACTTCTTGGAATTGTCCATTCAAAGCAAAGAAGCATAATATCTCAGTCAGCTTTTAAGCCAATGTTCATAAGGAAGATGATGAGTTATGCGATGTGCTTCAGAGTTTTGTTTGTCAGGCTCACAAATTCTTGAAAAATAAGTTCAATCGAATTGAGAAAATAGTTTCAAAAGTGTGCCTAATTCTTACTAAAAAAATTTTTCACAAGCCAAATTATTCTTTTTATACCCTGTACCGTATGGTACAAAGGGTATATTAAGTTTGTGCAAGCCGAAAATGTATGTAACATATAGGAGTCGTCGGAGACACCCCAAAGTTACGTAAAATATGATCAGTGTGAATAGAGAAGTCGTTATACCCATGTCCGTCTGTCCGTCAGTCCGTCCGTCCGTCAGTCTGTCCGTCTGTCCGTCACTCCGTTTGAACGCCTAGATCTCAGAGATGGTAAAAAGTAGAGTAACCAAACTTTCACATTAGATCCCATATTATTCCATAGGAGACAAGTTTATTTTATTTTTTTGATATCGGGGATAAATTATATAGCTCCCACGGGGGTGTTTGAGACGACTTCGACAAAAAAAAGCGTTTTAGATAAATAATTCGTTTGTTTATGAAGATATCGTAACGAAATTTGGTATTCGAAAGTTTTTTATGGTTCCCAATCACTGTACCAAATTTCATCAAAATCGGTTGACTATATCATATAGCTCCCATAGGACCGATCGGCCAAAATAACTTTTTTAAATCAAAATTCGCTATATTTTGTTTTTTAATAAAGATATCGTAGTTAGATTTGGCGTTTTGAAATTTTTTTAAAGTACTTAAGCATTGTGCCAAATTTAAAAATCGGTTGACTATATCATATAGCTCCCATAGGTCCGATCTTCCAAAAAATCGCTTTTTGAACTAAATTTGTTGTGTTTCGTTTGTTTCTTTAGATATTGGGAGCAAATTTGATATTTGATTTTTATAGTTCCTAAGCACTATACTGAATTTAATCCAAATCGGTTTACTATATCATATAGCTCTCATAGGACCAATCGGTCCAATAAAAAGTTTTTTATACAAAATTCAATGTGTTTCGTTTGTTTGTAAAGATATTTGTACTTAATTCGGCACTCATATCTTTTTTAAGTTATTTAAGCACTGTGTCAAATTTTATTGAAATCGGCTGACTATATCATATAGCTCCCATAGGAACGATTGGTCAAAAAAAAATTTTTTGCTAAAAAATTCTTCTGTTTTTGGTTTTTTGTGAAGGACCCGCATTTTATTGCAAGCTAGTGGTACAGGGTATCCCAAAGTCGTCCGCGCCCGACCTTACGTACGCCATTTTTTTGTATTTGAGTGTCAATTTTTATGTTTTTGTAGGAAGTATTTGGAGTATCCCGAAATAATAATCCTAAAATGTTGAACATCTTATATAGAGCAAGAATCATCTGCGAGAAAAATTCTGGATCCACTCCAGCAATTGTTTATTAAGTAGGTTGTGTTAGACAATCGATTCTATTTCGAGGTTCTGCACTTACGCAAATTCAATATAAAATGTTTGTTATAATATAACGATAAATGTAAGCTCTTTAATGAATAATTATAGAATTCTCAGTCTTTCTGACGCAATATGATCCATGAGTTTCTGGCAAAGATGCTCGAATCTGCTTCATTTTGTATACGAAAAGGTATAAAACTATGGAATTTAAACGATTATTAGCCACTTGTACAGATTCTTAAGATTTGGCAAATTCTGAAAAAAGGTCAGTACTACTTACCGCAAGAAATTATTTTTTACCCTCTTTTGAAGTCTATGGCAACTTGAACAGAGAGCGAATGCGAAATCTTTCCAAAACGCAGTGCTCTGAAAGCTGTCAATATTGCAAGTGTTTCGCAACACTGATAGAGCTTTCAAAATTTTATCTTGTCAAATAAAATAGTTTACTCTCATGTTGCTCTTTTTTTTTGTGAATTTTTGAAATATTTATTATAGTTCAAAAATGTTTTCGACGTTTGACAAGCACTTTGTGACGTGCTGTCCAAAACTTACCCGCTCAATGTTCCACAGGGTTGCACGGACTTGTATGACTTGCAACATGTTCCAGAGCAGCGTGTGGAACTTGTTTGATGTTGGCAGGCAACTCATCCCTTGCGCAAATTGCCACCCCAAACAATAATTAAAACAAAAGCTTGTCATCTTTTTTTTTTTATTTTGCATTAAATCTTTATTAATTTACTGCGGTTTTTTGAAATTTAATTTTTTGTTTTGTTTTTGTAGTTGTTTGTTAAATTAATTTAATTTTAAAACTTGTAATAATAATTAATATTTATAACGTTACTTACAATTGCAGTTTAAATAAAAATAATTATATTGATAATAATAATAATAATATAATAATATATCAATGTATTTTTTTTTTATTATTAAATTATTAAAATTCCTGCTTAGACAATTTTATCTTCCTTTTTTTTTGCAAGTTGCTGTTTGTCGCCATTTTCTTTGCTTTTTTTTAAACATTTTTGCTATCTTTATCTTGCTGACGGTTCAGTTAGTTTTTTTTTTGTGTATTTTTGTGTTTTTTTTTTAGTTTTTTGTGTCTGCTGCCCTTAAGACTTTATTCTTTATCCTTTGCTCTTTGCTATCTGCCGTATTTCTCTTTCTCTTTCTTTTCTTTTGCTATCTGCTCGTACTTTTTTTTTTTTTTGTTTTTTTTGTGGGTTATAGTTTTATAAAATATCACATTTTAAGCTTTTTTTTGTGTAAATTAATAAAAAAAAAAATACATATTGAAAAAATATTTATATAGTTAAATATAAATGCAACGGCCCTTGGCGCAGCAATTTTTGAATGTTTGCGACAAACTTGAAGCTGGAAACTGGAAACTGCAAACTGAATTTATTTTTATTTTAGTTTAAGAGTTTCCTTTTCAATTTTATTTAATTTTTTATTTTCTTTTTTTTTGTATTTATGCATAATTAATTGTTTATATTTTAACTCATTTGAATTGGCTTTGTGCTGAAATATTTTTTTTTAATTATATGTAACTTGCTTTACTTTTTTTTGTTGGCTTTAGTTTTACAGTTAGGCTGTTGTTTTTTTTTCCATTTAATCCAATACTTACGAATGATTTTTTTATTTTTTATATATATTTTTATAGACATTTAAAATTCTGCAAAGTGCAGTTTAGAATTTAAAATGTAATTTGTCATATGTATGTGTGTGTGTGAGTGTGTGTGTGTTGAAAAGTCTGGAGCAGTTGCAGTAAAAAATTTTGGGCGTACGAAAACTTTTTCCCCCCGGCCCGGAGCGCTCAGAGCAGCCCGGACTCTAGAGTCATTCAGGCAGTTTCTTGCTTAAAAAAAATATAATAAATTATCATTCTACCAAAACTCCGTAACATACTTTTTTGTTTAACCATATCGAATGTTATTATTATAATCATTGCATGATAGAATATAATATGGTGATAGAAAAGTGTATTTTATAGAGTTCCAATTAAGATATTTTATATATAACTGATTGATTAGGGGAGGACCGCTCCCCCAGAAATCCTTTCTATACTTTTTTTATGTTAATCTCACACTTTTCAACAATTATACGTATTTTCACGAATTAAGAGCAATTTTTAGGGTGCCATATCTGAGATTTCGGATATTCTCTCTACGGCCCTGAGTACAACTAAAAAAATTGGGCGCCCAATAGAATTTCGGGACAACAACCATAATAGTCGTTATAAACTGGGCATCAATGTTATCGAATGTTATTATTATAATTGCAATGATAGAATATAATATTGTGATAGAAAAGTGTATTTAATGGATTTCCAATTAAGATATTTTATGAGTAACTGATTGATTAGGGATGAGACGCTTCCCCAGAAATCCTTTCTATACTTTTTTTTATGGCGATCTCACACTTTTCAACAATTATACGTATTTTCACGAATTAAGAACAATTTTTAGGGTCCCGTATCTGAGATTTCCCCCAGGGCCCGGATATTCTCTCTACGGCCCTGAGAACAACTAAAGAATTTGGGCGCCCAATAGAATTTCGGAACAACAACCATAATAGTCGTTATAAACTGGTCATCCATGTTTGGTCAAAAACATCTGCGAATTACCTTTTACTAAAAAGAATGATTTTTGGTCATAAAAAAAATAAGCTTTAATATGGATATCATTATTATTATTATTATAACCTGTGGAAAGTTGGAACTCATCATTTTCCAGTCTTCCGCAAAAGGTTCTCATTATTAACACAAACCCTTTTTCTGTTACTCTTTAAGGGGCACACCTAGTGTGAAATTTTCAAAAAATCTATTTTTTTTTTATATTTCGATAGGTTATACCTTTAAAAATAACATACTAAAATTTTAAATCGATATCTCAAATAGTTTTTGAGTTACAGCCATTTAAAAGAGTAGCCGCTCGGCAGTTAGATAGTTCATCAACGATCATTTTATCTTTAAACGCGTTTTTATCAAAACAGCATTTTTCGAATTTGCTGGAGTGATTACTCGGAGATAAATGATCCGATCGCTATCAAATTTTTTTTGCTTCTTCTCTCCATACGATGACCCTCCAGTTTTTTGATCTGATTGGCAGGCCAAAAACGACCAAAATTTTGGGAAAAATTTAACTTTTTTTTTCAACATGCCGCCATTTTGTCAATTTTTAATTTTTTTGTTCGCCCGAGGATCATCGTAAAGACAATATGTTTTAGTTTAAGGAAAATTTTTTGTTTTAGGTTTTATCAACGGAGAAGGCTGCAATCACTCCAGCAGTGGAGGACCTTTTTTTTGGCGCCGCCGGAGATCGCGTGTCATTTCAAAAATATTTAATATTTTATTTCAAAAATTTTACTGTGTATTCTCAAAACATGTATAAATATACCCTCAAAATGTTAAATAGATGGATTCACTAGTTTTTTTTTTAATTCCCAAAAATGGCCTTTTTTTAGGTTGTCACACTAGGTGTGCCCCTTAAAGGCCATCCATTTTATATAACCCATTTATTTTTTTTGAAGCCGGTCTGAAACATCGTTACTAAATTAAAGTTCCTATGTAAAAAAAGATGCTACGGTCATTGAAATCGATATGTTTTGGTTTAGTTGTTATTTCCTGAATTCTGAGTTGGATTTAGAAATAAATTTATCAACTCAAAACTCAGCAATTGTCCCTTATTTGATTTGATCCTTATTAAAGAAAAAAACAATATCTCGGCTTCCAAATGATAGCAACCGCCCCTGTATTAAAAAATTTTAAATTGTATCCATTAATGGTTTGCTCAGTGGAATCTTGGACACTTTAGATTAAAAAAAAATTTATTCGGCGCACGAAGCCTCTCACTGAAGCGCCCCTGTGTTAAAGAATTTTGGATTATACCCATTATGGGTTTAAATTTCGCTCAGTGGATTTTTTGACACTTAAGATTTAAATAATATAATAATATTTGGCGCATAAAGGCTCACTGAACCGTCCCTGTCCCAGTTGCTCTATTTGTGTGTGTTAAAGATCTAGAAACAAATTTTGTAGGTACAAATTTCGCTCAATGGAATTTTTGGCATTTAAAACCGGAAAAAAAATATTTGGGCGCCTGAAGCCTCACGGAACCGCCTCTGTCCCAGTTGCTCTATTCGTGCTTGTTAAAGATCCAGAAACAAATTTTAAAGGATCGAATTTCGCTCTGTTGAATTTTATTGAAAAGTATGTGCGCATCCAAACCTCAGCAACAGTTCCTAGATGGCTTCGGTCCTAATTAAAAAAAAAAAAAAACAATATCTGAGCCTTCAAAACGATAGCAAGCTCCTCAGTTTTAAAAAAACACTGTGCAACATTTCCGAGGTCATCGGTTGTAAACAACTTCTCTTTTCGCTTTTTTTGGAGTACATCCTGAAACTAGAGAAACCCCCAAAGGATTTTGCTTAAAGTCATCAATAAGGTATATTTTTAATATCGCCAAAATTTCCATTCCAACGTGATTTTTCGAGGATAAGACCATTTTAATCAAGTCCACATATCGTAAACCATTCAAAAAAACTTTTTTAATGTCTTGTGCAAAGTTGTAGATGCGAATAAGTATAAATAAACCCGGAAGACACTGAATATGATGGACGCACTGACAGGGATGTAGCTCTGGATTCTCTTTCTAGCTCGGATGCTACAGAGTCAGACCATGACTTTGAACCACCACCAAAAAAATCGAAACCACAACAAGCGTCAACTTCAATGGATATCGATTGATACTTTTTTTTTCCTTTTTTTGTAACTTTTATATACTGAGCAATAAATTCCATGATAAAAATCAAACTAATAGTGTATGTTTTTAGAAAAAAATGTTCTGCAAAATAGTTCACTTTCGTAATACCAAGAGGTATTAAGGAATGTTCGGATGCAGTTGGTAGTCCAAGAGAGGAATGCTAGATTTCCAATAGTTTTGCTGTGTATAGTAAGAAGCATAAAAATATGGTAATTTTTTAAAAATATTAGTAATTTTGTGACACTCAATACAGTTTCTTTTTGGTGTCTGATCTACAATTTATTTATCTTTGACAACATCCAAAACTTTTCTGAAGATATGAAAACGGAATTCCGAACGGTCTACGATATGTAGACTCCATAAAAATGGTCTTATTCCCAAAAAATCAGGTTTGAGCGGAAAAATTGCGGATATAAAAAAACTACCTTATTGCTGATTTTGAGCAAAATCCCTTGAGGGTTTCTCTAGATTCAGGATGTACTCCAAAAAAAACGAAAAGGGAAGTTGTTTCCATTTTTTGTGTTGCACTGTGTAATGTTAAAGCAAATCCATTGTGAGTTCAAAATTTAGCTCATTTAAGACGACAAAATAAAAAATATTTTTGGGCGCCCGAAGCCCCACTGAACCGCCCCTGGCTTGAGCAACTTGAGTAGTTGCTTCATGCATGTGTTACTGTGTGACTGTGTGTGTGTGTGTGTGTGTGTGTAGTTGTTGAGAGCGCAAAAACTATGCAACGTTTCTTGTAGAAACGCTCTCTCTCTCCATCTCTCTTTATTTCTCTCCTGGCCTTTACTTCTATGCTCTTCTACATTTCTTTTTGAATATTTTGTGCTCTTTTTTTTTTTTATTATTTTGCTTTTGTCTTGACTAAAATTTTTTAAGAGATATTTTAATGTTTTATGCCAAATTTATGTACTATGGTATATGCTAAGTTTCAGTTTACACAAAAAAAAACACTTACGTTTATATAATGTATGACGACACACACACATACACGCGCACAGACAAATGCAAACACACGCACACTTATGTCATATACATATACAACACATACACTTGTTTAAGACACCATTTTGTTTTTTTTCTTTTTTTTTTATATATACTTTCAATTTAAATAATTAAGTAAACATTTTTCATATGCCCCGCACTGTCTCTCTCTCTGACTATGGATCTTTGTTGTTTTTGCTGTAAAATACTTTTAACTACACAAATACTAGCACAGTAATTATTAGGGATGCTCTTAAGTTGTGTTTTTTTTTTTTTAAATTGTTTTCCATTTGAAACTTTGTGACAGTTTTTGAAAAAATGTGCGTTTTTTTTTTTTATTTTTATGTATTGTTTTTATTTACATTTGCTTTATATTTTAACATTTAGAGCTTAACTGTTTATTTCACTTTACTAACAAAAAAAAAAATTGTATATATTTATATGTATATTTAATTTTTTTTTATGCTTATATGTGTGTTTGCTTTAAATATATAATTTTTTTTATTATGTACAAGCATTTCTAAGGCATAAATAAAAAAAAAATATGGAAAATTTTTATTGTATATAATTAAAATTTCTGGTATTTGCTCATTAAATAAAAAAAGCGCTTAGTTTTAGTTTAGACAACTTTACCAGGCGTAGCGCCTGTTTTTTTCTGGTACATATATACTAGAAAAAAAAAACAATTTTAGCAGCTATTTGCTTAAAAAAAGCAGCATTTAACATATTAATTTTTTATATATATATATAACTATATATGTATAATTTTTTTTTGTTTAAACATATGTATTACTTTGTATGTACATGAATAAATATGTAAGCACATTAAATGCTATCATTTTTTTTTTTTTATATAAGTATGCATATATATAAGTAGTATATGGTTTATATATATATATATATATGTTTAAGTATAGCTATATCGTATATGTATGTTTGCCAAATGCTGCTCTCTAGACACTTAGACACTTGCTTTAATATATATATATATATATATATATGTTTATTTATATATATATATTTTGAATATATATATATATTTTACTCAAATCTGTGCTTTGATTTATTTATTTATTTTTTTTTTTATTATTATTTTAGCTGTGTATTTTGTTGAAAGTTTAAAATGCATTTCGGCATATACATCTATATATGGTATTGTATATATGTATCCATAAATATATTCAACATTCAAATTGTTATTCTGTTTTCATCAGAGTTTTTCCTAATTCGGTTTCTATTTTCGTTATATATATTTTATTTTTTCCTTTAGTTTTCAACACCTATATACACATATATGTGTATGTGTATCGTTTTAGGCCCTTTACAAGTTTTGGCCAGCGGCGCAAACAATTTTTATAGCTTACACATTTGAACATTAATAATATTTATCATATCTTCTCATATGTTGCTACATGTGTCTATATATATACTCGTATATATGTATGTATATACATATAGGCATGTTTGCATGTATTTTCTGTAATCGTATTTGCATGTAAATGAAGTAACTAAGAACTGACTACCTAGAACTCCTCCCTCCTCCACTACAAACAGCCTAAGCCTAAACAAGGCTCGTCATCTTCATGTTTAGTTAATATAGAAAATTTGCATGTTTTTTATATATAGTAAAATCTCTTTTTTTTATTTGAAATTTCTTGTGAAATCTTACGCTCCCAGACATATTTTCTTTCGAATTACTTTATTTGGTGGGGATATTATTATATAAATACTATGTGTTTGGTATTGGTTTGGAAATCTCTTGAAAATATTCTGCGGCCTAAATGCTTTAAAGTATAGTTAATCGCTTGGAAGTTCTTTGTCTTGATTTTTATGTCGGATTCGTAAAAAAAACTTTCAAACTATAGAGCTTGTTGTTAAAAGAAAACCTACACCACGACGAAAGATATCAAGAACTATCCCACTCTAAAATATAAAATTGTGTTTCTGAACAGCTCTGGACAGCAAAGATTCGTATTCTCTTCTAAGAGTTATCTTAGAAAGCAAAAGAGTTGCAAACTGGTTTTAGAAAAATTTCAAAAAACTTTTGAACTTTGTGGAATGTTTTACTGTTGTAAAAAAATTTGTTTAAACCAATATGGCCGACTTTCTACGCTTTAACTAGACATTCAAGTCAACGCGCCTGCAACTAACGTCATCTATTTATTATTTTTAGTTTTTGCTATCATTATCTTAAGTTTAGAAGAGTGCTCCACTTATATAAGTATACTATATACTTTATATGGTGTGTATCTATGAGTGTGTGTATCTTGTTGTTGCTGTAGTTACTTAATTGTAGGTACCTTGCGTTTCGTTTCGAACGACCGATGTATCCTTACAACATATCTGCAAATGAACCATAATGTTCATGGAAAATCGGTCGACGACACTCCTCGACGGCATCGAATTTATAATGGCGGCTATTGTTGCATTTGTGGTAAGTTGTTGCTGTTGTTGTTAATGTTGCAGTTGAAGTTGCACCAAAAGATGATTTAGCTTGTTGATAGAATCGTTGATGCTGCGGCTGTTTCTTCTGCTCGTGTTGATAGTAGTGGATGGCATGGCATGAGGCAGTCTTGGCATTATATTCCTGCAAGAACAAATCGAAATTTATGCTTAAATTATTTTTCAAAACTTTTTTCTAGGCAAAAATTCTTAGGCAGGAAAAGGGTATAAGAAATAACAACGACAATTCGAGATGATGAAAATTTTCTTTGAAAGAGATATAAAAAATGTTAATCTTGAAGCTATATGAGATTCGATAATAATTTTAATATAATATAATGACAACAATTCGAGATGATGAAAATAATCTTTTAAAGGAATATTAGAAATTGATATTATGAGGAGATATGAGCAATTGGAAATAATTATAATGTAATAGAATGTTGAAAGCTCGAGATGATGAAAATCATCTTTCAAAGAGACATGAGAAATTAAAACTATAAAAAGACATGATCATTTCAAAAAAGTTATAACATAATATAATGACGACAATTCGAGATGATGAAAATAATCTTTTAGAGATACAAAAAAATTAAAATCTTAAAACTATATGAAATTGGATAATAGTTTTAATATGGTATAGTGACGACAATTCGAGATGATGAAAATGATTTTTTATAGAGACTAAAAAAACTATAAGCTATGTATGAAAATAATCGTTTAAAGAGACATGAGAAATGAAAATTACAAAGAGATATGATTTTTTGAAAATAGTTATAATATATATGAGCAATTGGTAATAATTATAATATAATTAATGACGACAAATCGAGATGATGAAAATATTCTTTTAAAGAGATATCAAAAATTGTAATATTGAAGTTATGTGAGATTTGATAATAATGTTAATATAATATAGTGATGACAATTCGAGATGATGAAAATCATATTTTAAAGGGACATTATAATTTGAAATTATAAGGAGATATGAGCAATTGATAATAATTTTAATTTAATAGAATGGTGACAATTCAAGATGATGAAAATCATCTTTCAAAGAGACATGAGAAATTAAAAATAAAAAAAGACTTGATAATTTCAGAATAGTTACAATATAACATAATGACGACAATTTCAGATGATGAAAAAAGTCATTTAAAGAGACAATTGAGAAATTAAAATGATGACTATTTGATAATAATTTTAAAATAATATAATAACGACAATTCGAGATGATGGAAATACTTGTGTAAAGAGATAAAAAAAATTACAAAGAAATTTTAACATTTGATAATATTTATGATATAATATAATGACGAAAATTCGAGATGATGAAAATATTCTTTCAAAGAAATAGAAAAAATTAAAACTTTGAAGCTATATAAGATTTGATTATAATTTTAATATAATGTAGTGACGACAATTCGAGATTTCATCAATAATCGTTTAAAAAAAAGAAAATTATACAGAGATATGAACATTTGATAATAGTTATTATATTATATAATGACGACAACTCGAGATGATGAAAATAATCTTTTAAACAGACAAAAGTAAATATAATTACAAAGAGATATGAGCTCTTGATAATAATTCTAATTATAATTTTAATGAGCAGGCTTGCATTACGATAATAGAGAAGATATCTCTTGCTTAGATAATTGAATTCTGCAAAAAACATAATTTTCTATATTGATTCTTTGGTATTAAGTCAAGTGCTAGATTTCATGAGATTTTCTTTTTCTTCTGGCTAAAACTTTTAATTCAGTAATTGTAAAGCAAGTTTAGATACCTCTTTAACTTTATAAAACTTAAAGATAAACTTGACACAAATTGGCGAAAATTTCTACATGGCCTTGGGCTATTTCAATTTGTGTAGCTCTGTTCTCGACAGTTGACCTTTCATCTTACTGATATAGTAACCAGAATTAAATGACCTAATTCAATATTTCATAAACGATTATTAAGAGTAGGCTCTAGAAGCCTCTAACCTCAATCTGAGCTACAAGGACATGTGCGCAAGTTAGAGAAGTTGACGTCTGAGTGCCGTACCCCTTCCAAGTTGATTACCAGAAGTAAAGAATTCCATTTATACCTATATCTTAGAAATTATAAAATGAAGAATTCCATTTATATCTAGATCTTTGAAATTTTAAAATGGAGTGCAACCAAATTTTGAGCTTATTACTTCAAGTTCAATTTATTCGATATCTATCGTTATAGCTCCTCAAAAACAAAAAAGTTTATGGAGTTACTAAATTTGGTACTTCAAAGTAGTTTGAACCTGGATAAATGTCGAAAAATATTTTTTAAAAATTTGGTACAGTGGAGGCGGTGCCCGACAGTGGAATACCCTGTACCTTTTCTCTCGAACAAATTTTTTCTGCATATTCCTACTAATAACTTTCCAGTTGGAATACATTTTTTTTTTTTGGTAAATTTCGATATTTATAATCTAAGTACCGAATATTTTTACCGATTGTGATGAAACTCATTCAAAAAATCGCGAAAATCTACTAGGTGGGAACGAGTGAAGATATTGGCATGATTCAACAAACTTCATCTTCTGAGGAAATATGTACACATGCTGGTAAAGTTTGAGGCTCTGGCTCTTCTAGTCTTCGAGATCTAGGCGTTCATTCGGACGGACGAACTTGGTTCAATCGGTACCCGATGTTAAGATAAGCATTTTGCTATAAAGGACTTGGTCTGCCGCACCTCCTTCTGTCCGTTACATACATTACACAAATCTTGTATACCCTTTGTACTTTTAAGTGCAGGGTATAAAAATAATGTATTATAAAAATATAAATTTAGTGATCGTAAGCCCTTAAGTTAAATTTACTTTTTTGGTAATCGGCCATAGATAAAACTTCTCATAGATGAGATCAGATGACCTCGATTTAAAAACGAAAAGTTTGTTTACGAAGATAGCAAATTTGTCACTCGGAAGTTTTTTAGAGTTCCCAAGCAGTATACCAAATTTGATCGAATTAGCTTAACTTTATAATATAGCCCCCAGATCGGTAAAAAAAAAAAGTTTTTGATGCAAAATTCGTCTGTTTTTCGTTTGTTTATGAAAATATCTTAATCAAATTTGACAAATAAATATCATTTTACAGGGTATCCTAAAGTTCCACCTTAACGTGCGCCATCTTTTTATTTAAAGTTAAGTTTATTGCAAGCTCGCAAAGCTGTTCAAATTAAATTTTTGCAATAAAAAAAGTTCAGAGTAAAAATAGAAAAATGGCCACGTGCCAATTTTGCAGGGTTTCCTTAAAACTTTCCTGCTCCTTCGTTGTTGTAGCCAGCTGAGAATCCAACATTAATATGAACTCATAGTTGGAGCAGCTGCCATCATCTAGCACTTCATTTAATGAAACCTTTGCTGATATCGTAAAGAAGATTAACGATTTTATTTCAATTTAATTTTTAGTTAATATAATTTCATGCTGCAGTTATTTGAGAATTTCATTTGATATTTATTTGGTGCATTTTGTGTGCAGACTCTGTCAGCTGCATGTGTGGCAAGCTTGGAAGAACGGAGTTGGGAGGCGAGGGAGAGCTTTCCCAGAGTGCATATGGTCTGGTTAGGTCTGGTCTGGACTGCTGCTGCATTGGTGGCAACTAAATTATGTTGAGCGTCCAAAATTGCACAAGTTTCAGTAACAAAATTTGCAAAACGTACTCTTTGCTCTTTGGTAGAAAGCTCCGACGTTGTTGTTGTTGTAGATTTTGGCTTGCTGCCTACGCTCCGTAGCTAAGTCTATCTCTGTCTGTCGCAGACGCTGTCTCAGTTGCAACATTGTGGCATAAAGGTTGTGCAAAGTTACTCCTGACTCTGCAGCCGCATATTATCAATAAATTGCATCTGACTACACACACCAAGCAGACAACAGACGCTGCAAGTGAGACAGAAGGACAGCAGGACTGCAGGACAGAGGGACGGAGAGAGAGAGCGAGTTTGAGTAAGCGTGACAGAGCATGTGTGACCAAAAAATTCTTGCCAACTTCTAACCACTGCTTCTGGTCACTGCTCCCTCTGCCCACAGCTCCCAACTCCCTAAGTAAACGTATTATTAAAAGGCGCAAAATATGTGCACAAACATTTGCAGTGTCCTTTTACTCTCCTCCTGCTGCCTGCTCCCCTCTCCTGCTGCGGGTTTCCGGCTTACGCCACACCTTGTTCTAATTTATTTATTGTTGTATATACACTGCCATCATGTACTTATACACACATGTGACTCCCTGCCTCTGTGTGTGTGTACCTCTTGCAAATTTGACCCGTTCGACCCCAGTCCTAGCTCCTGCACATTTGGGCAACAGGCCGTCTGACCATCAACCTACCCCCCGCCCTGGCACACACCGCTTGGCCCTCACAATTATGTTGGAAATTTGTTAAAAGTCAACCAAACACTTGCCCTACCGCACCCCAAAGAAAAACACCCTACTCCGTTCTAGGTGTTAAGAGCTCGGGCAACCGCTGTCGACATTTGGCACAGCTCACTTTTACTTTTACATACTTACTCGTATATATATATGCTAGCTAGATATATATATGTAAGTATGTATTTATTTTTTTTAATTCTATACTATACCTATATATTTTTGCTGATGAGCTCCGTTGAGTTTTTGATGTTCTGACGTTCTGAAATTCTGATGTGTGTTCTCGAACTCGTTACGACTCAAAAGCTATTAAGCACACAGACAGTTTCAAAATCGGCTTAAACACCCAAATGCGTTTCAAATATGGCCACACAAATCGTATTCACCCGCAGCCGCTACCGGTTCCGGCTACCCTTTCCCCCCCCGGAGCAGCTTTTGGACATTTTTAGGGTCTGCTGGTTTGCGGACATACTTGTTAAACATATGTGACCGGCAGGCCAGGCCTGGATACTCTATGCCATTGGTCATCTTAACTTTTGACCCAAATTGGTTGATGCATGAAAAATAAGGAGGAAAACTTTAGATGATGGCACTTTTCTGCGTTTAAAATCGTTGCTGATCGATTTCTAGCGTTTGAAGAATTGATTTTAGTATACCAAAGAATTGAGTTCGATACACCGACAGTTTACTGTTGAATTGAAATTCGGTTTACTTGGAAATAGATCAAATATTTGTAAAAACACAAAACTATTCAATCGTTTATGACATCAACTGTTTCTGAAGAAAAGATTTTAGTAAGCCGAAGAATTGCGCTTAGCTTGTTTAGCCCGCTTCGCAGCTTTGAAGAATTAGGTTTAGTTCACCGACCCTTTGGTGTTAGCTTAAAGTTCTTCAAATGTATCTCGTTTAAAATCGTTCTGGCATCAACTGTCTCTGAAGAATTCATTAAAGTATACCGAAGAATTAAGTTTAAGAATTGCTTTTAGTACACCGACCGTTTTCTGTGAACTTAAAACTCCTCAAATATATCCTTATTTAAAATCATTCATGCATCAACTATCTCTGAAGAGTTAATTTTAAAGATTTTAGAATTGAGCTTAGTTTATTTAGCTTGCTTCGTAGTTTTGAAGAATTGCTTTTGTACACCGAGCATTTGCTGTTACCTCAAAATGTTTAAAATTTATCTCGTTTAAAATTGTTCAGGCATCATTGGTTTCTGAAATAATAATTTAAGTAAGCCGAAGAATTGCGCTATGTCAGCAGCTTTGAAGAATTGCTTTTAGTACACCAACCGTCATCAACGGCTTCTGAAGAATTGACTTAAGTACACCGAAGAATTGAGCTTACTGGAATCGAAATTCGTTTAACAGCAGATTTAAGCCCACTTCGCAGCTTTAAAAATTAGTTATCATTCTTTGAAGAACTGACATTGGAAGAATTGCTTTTAGAATACCGATAGTTTGCTGTTGGGATAAAATACGCTTCATACTCGTGCAAAGAGCAAATATTTAAAAAAAAAATGTTTTAAATATGTCTCGTTTAAAATCGACCATGAAAGATGAAAAAATTAAGAAACCAAGCGACTTTGAAGAAATGTTATTTTTTTAACGAATTGGCTTTGTACTCGGGCATAGAACAACAAAGCAACTGACTTTGAAGAATTGGGTTTTTTTCTACGAATTCACTTTAGTATATAAAATAAAAAAATTTATATGAAACTTATCTTGGTTTAAATCGGTTTTGATAGATTTACAATGTTCTCAAAAAAATTATACCGCTTTGAAAAATGCATTTTGAAGAACTACTTTGGGTAAGTCGATAGATTGCGTCTGTGTTGAAATTGGCCTAAAGGTGGTTTTGTAACCTTCTTTATAATTATTAAAATCTCAAACAAATTCTTTGTAAAGATGAGTGAAATATTTTAACTGACAATTGTATTACTTCAAAAGATGATGTCCTTACAATTTTCTTTTTCTTTACGCCTTCCATTCGAATCATCTGTCTTATGGCTGGTATATAAATCCCCGATATCTCATGCATTGGTAGAATTAAAATATTATTGAAAAAGATATCACCAATAAATGGCCTTTGGGGTGTTCTAAAAGTCTCTTTTATGATCAGTTACCTGAGAGCTATCATATATGTTGGTAAAGAACGATTTTTTTCAACGCTTCGTTATTATCAAAACTGATTTTGAAGTTTTTTATAAGAAAGAGCTGAAATAAGCTGCCTATACCAGATAAAATTTTTGTCGAAGCTGGTCACACTGCAGCTTAATGCTTACTTGTTGGCAGCAATTCGAAAATAAAGCTCAGAATTTGAAACCTGACAGAAAAGTTTTTTATAATTGCAGTAAGAAAATTTTTAGAATCATATCATTTATTATATTTCATTGGAACTATCGCCGAAATATATGTAAATTATGTAGAGTGTTTATGCGCCAAATTCTCTACATAACTTTATTGCAAACTACTTTGTAAAATTTGATCATCAAAAAATGTCGTATTTGTCTACAAAACTTGACTTAATATCAAAAAAATTTAGATTTGGAAGCAGTATTAAGTCTTTGAAGATTCTATACAGTCAATACAGTCTAGATATATAATTCGACGAAATACCTTCAACTCCAAGACAAAAAAAAAAAAACAACAACCCTAATATTTAATTTTAAGCTAAGAATCGCTTTTTACTACTTTACATAGCTGCACTTTTTTTTTTTTTTTGGTACAGCAGAAGAATTCATGAAATCTTCTACCTCGTTAAATATAACGCATTTATAGTTAATCATCTTTTAAATTAAACTTAAAGTGCAGCCGATTTGCCTAGAAACTCTATTAAAAACCAATTATTTGTAACTCTCAGTCATCAAAATTAGCAGAACGACTTTCTTCTTTTTACTTTTACCAGAACAAGCTCCTAAAAAAAAATCCTTGCCCACTCAATTCCCGAAACGCATTAAAATCGTTTAAAAAATTGTGATAATAAGTTTCGACGCCTATAGGTTATATTTATAGTCGGGATGATATCTCGACTCTATACGGATCACTAGTTTTTGACTTATTTTATGTTTTGTTTCAAGTTTATTGATGCCAACGTGCGTTTTTTATGCCTCGGCACACACACACTCCATACACACACACACACACGCACCGAGGACAAGGGCAGACTCGTCTGCTCTGCCGGCAACGTGACAAAACCCATTATAGATGCGACCACAGAGATAACCAGGCGACAGAGAGGCCATTCCGAGCGCTGTTATACATTTTGGCAGGTTAACTTTTTAGCCCCTGTCATCCCTTTCTTTCCCTTCCCTGGCAGCCCTGGTCATGTCCAATATGCTTGTCGTACGTCACTGCGACGAACGGATGGCAAAAAAAACAAAAAAAAAAGGTAAAAACTTTGTTCGTGGGGTTTCATAAATTTCATTTTGTAACCATCAAAAAGTTAAGTCAACGATAAATTGAATGGCTGCATGATTGACTGAATGATGCGGCGACCGAATGATACAATGAATGAGCTCAGCTTTTGGATAAACGCAGTACACATGTTACTAGGGGGCGGGGCGGGCCGGAGCGGTGCGTTGCAAAGGCGCTAGAGCTAAAGCTGAAACTGGAGCTGTCGCTGGGAGCAGGCGGCAGGAGCAGGGGCAGTGTCCGGGGCAAAAGCGCTGCTGTCAGCCGGTTGTCGCTTATTGTATGCCTCGATGGTCAGACACAGACGCTGCTCTGGACACAAAGAGCAGGGACTGACCGGACCATGGGACAGACTCAAACACGCCCATAAAAATATCAACAGCATCAATATAAAAATGAAAACGGCTACAAAGCTACAATAATAAGAACAAAAACAAGCAGGGGCGAAACCAAAAGGGGGAGCAAGTGTTATGGGGTCGGGAAGCCCCAAGATATCTGAACTATTCTAGTTGGTATGCATGATTCGGAAGTATCATCAGATTTATGAAATGTTTAAAAAATGTAGAAGCGGGCGTGGTGCATCACAAGTTTTATGTTACTGGGGTAACGCTATCCCTAAAAAAAAAGTTTTGCATATTTCGCAAAATTTTATGCACCAGAAGTGGAAAATGATTCGGTTAAAGATACAAAATTTAAGCAATAGATTTGCTGAATTCTTCTTAAGAAGCTGTTATCCTTGCCCCATTCCACAGGTATATTTGGTGAACTTACAGCTCTAATCTTTTAATAGATTGAGTTCATCTGTCAGTTAAAAATTTACAAAATCGGATAAACGCAAACGAAAAAATAAAATTATTCGTTTTATATTTTTAACGATGTTGCATCAAAATAGTTCGAACTGAAGCAAAAAAACATTTAAAAAAAAATATCTTCAATAGACGGATGACTGTAGTCGGGCCAGTAGTATGATACGGATCTGAATCTTGGACCCTGAGTGAAAAAAAACAAATCCAAGCTAATGGTATTTGAAAGGAAAATTCTAAGAAAAATTCTTGGGGCTATTAATGACAATGGAGAGTGGCGAATTAGATGGAACGACGAACTAGATCAGCTTATTAGAGGAGAAAACATTGTACGTTTCATTAAAGCACAAAGACTAAGGTGGTAAGGCCACGTGTCACGAATGGAACCTTCTAGAGCCCAAAAGAAAATCTTAGATGCAAAATCATACAACACCAGAACAAGAGGCAGACCAAGATCGCGATGGATGGAAAAACTAAAGGAGGATATGGATAAGATTAAGATAAAAAACTGGAAAGAATCAGCAATAATCTTGCAACATGGAGGCATTATGTTCAGCAGGCCAAAGCTCACAAAGAGCTGTAGCGCCAAACGAAGATGAATAGACGGATGAAACATTCAAGATATTTTAAAATCGGATAAATGCAAAAAGAGTTAAAAAAAATTGTGTAACGTTCTTGGACTAAATTGATTTCAACTATATTTATGCCTTATAAGTAAGGAACTGCAGGGCGTAATAAGAAAATCTTTGGCTTATTTCGGTAACATAAAAAAATACAATCAAAATTAATTAAAAATAGTGTAAAATCGTATAAAAGCAAAAAGCTTAAAAATATAAAGAATTTTCGTTTCAAAACTTTTTTAATTAATTTTACACTTTTTAAGAAAAAACTGAATTATAATATTTATAAAAATTACTATAATTTTAATAATATTCAAGAAACATTATTAAAAATATAACAAAATTGTATATATTTTATTAAATGTGTTGGTTAAAAAAATTCAATATTTATTATTTACAAATCACAGTAAAAAACTAGACATTTAAAAAAAATATATTTAAAACCTTACAAAATTATTTTTTTCACAACTTGAATTAAAATAAATGGAAATTTTTTAAAAATATATTTTGAAATTTACAGGAGTTATAGTCTCAAAAATAAAAATATTGCGAAAATTTTCAGGAAATTTTTTAATTTATTATTATTATTTATCATTAATAATTTTTTGTTGGCTTTGAAGTCTTCGATTAAAAACAAAAATCATTTTTTTAAATATTCAAATATTATCAATGAACCGATCTAGATCAAAAATTGGCCAAAATTGTGGTTTGATTGAACCTACTTTTTGTGCTGAATTAAGAAATGGAAATCTTCAAGAAATTTTTTAATTTTTAAATATTTATTTTTAATATTTATTATAAATCATTTTGTTTTTTTTAGTCCGCATTATTACTTTTTAAGAATCGTTAGGGACAATTGTTTTTTATTCTTTTGAAATCCCTTTAATTTTGTTTTGTTTGCGTACAAAATTTATTCATTTTTAAAATATGTAGAAATAAGTTTATATTTTTTTTTAAAGATGCGTAACCCGATTTATAAGGCGATTTCTGGCTTTGTTGCGGGGAGGACCGCCTTAACACTGCAGTCTTTGGTCAATAAGTTTTGCAAAAAAAAAATCAATTCATTCTTTGACTTTACGTAGCAGTTGCGTGACGTTATGTGTGCACACACAATAAAAGATATTTTATATTGAAAGCAAGTGCAATTTGTTTGCAGTTTACAGGCGAGCAGGTCCTTATATTACTATATGTATAAAAAAAAATTCCAATTGAAAATTGCATTTTGGAAATTGCAGTCCGCTACGAGTTTCTTATTATTTATTTTTATTTATTTGAATACACCACCCCTGACAACACAACAACAACAGCAACAACAACAACAACAAGAGGAGCAATAACAATATTAACAACAACAGCTGTGCCACATGCAACAACGCAAAAAGTCAAATGCCATCAAAAAGCGTCATTGAACCTTTGAATGTTATGGGCGCCTTTTTTTATGCTCAAACACCTAGAACACGTACAATGTCAGCTTGAGGGACGCTGAGCGGGGTGTAGCCGGGGTAGCAGTTGCGGCACACAGAAGGAGCACACACAGGAGCAGGAGATATGCACGCACATGTCACAGGATTGGAATTGTTACAGCTTTTACAGCGGCACAATGGCAGCCAGGTAAAGGGCGCTTGGTTAGTGCAAAAGGAACGCGCGTAGGGGCTCTATGAGAATTGGAATGGGGTTTAGGGTTAGGGCTAGGAGGGTAACTCCAACAACAACAACAACAATATATAGACAACTTTGGCCGGGTGCCATGACAACCACAAGCTGCATTATAAACAGCAATGAGGGTTCCAAAGAGACTCAGGGGAAGAGGGAGAGAGAGGAGTGAGCAGGGGAGCGCGGAGTGCGGATATGTTAAATCAGCAAAATTACAATGATATATATATTGTATATATCATAGGTATATACCTATGTATAGCTGCAGCCGTACTAACATACATACAAACACGTATCTAAGCATTGAAATTAAATACCAAAGTCCATATTAATCTGATAAATAAAGCTAAATGTTATATTATATAACCAACTGTTTAGTCTGTTACCTATTAAAGCAAAATAGAGAAAATCTAACAAAAGCATTTTACATTTGTTAATTTACTAAATTAATTTAACAAATATTTGCTAATTAAAATTTTTCGAAATTTTATAAAGATATCAAAATATTTGCCAAAGTTTTTGCCGATTTTTTGCTGCCGCAGTGACGTAGATAAACACAGCGAGCTAGGCTACGTTGGCTTACATCTAAGCGTATATGACCAGCCATAGTTCATATATTTGGCTTTAATTAAAAAAAAAAAAATGGCTGGTTAAAATGATATTTGAGTAGGAAAACGAAATCTCTTATTGGAAAAGAGTAACAAAAATTGAAATATGCTGGAAAAAATATGAAATTCAAAGCTTCAGTTTTTAACAAAGCATTGCAGATAAAAGACATGTTCTAAAATCAGTTTTCTACATGATAATGCACTGTGGGCCTAGATTTTTATATTTTGATCAAAATGGTAGTCGCAGTTACTCTTAAGCAAAATTTGTATAACTCGAATATATTTAAAAAGAAAAAGTTTTCAATAGAAGCAAGTGAGGCAAGCCCGCTGGAGAAATTGCCTCGTACAGACCAATTAGCTTGTTATCAGTACTATCCAAGGTATTTGAAAGAATACTCTTGCGACGAGTGCTTGGACAGCTGGATCTAAGAGGGTCAGTACCAGACCACCAATTTGGATTTAGGAGTCAGCATGGAACCCTGGAACAAATACACAGAGTTGCCCATCACATATTGGGCTCTTTTGAAAAAGGGGAATACTGTTCAGCAGTCTTTCTAGATGTCAAACAGGCCTTTGATCGCGTCTGGCATGTGAGACTCCTGAGCAAGATAAGAGCTGCTCTCCCACAATACTACAAACTGCTAGCCTTGTACCTGAAAGGAAGAAGATTTGAAGTCGCAAAAAGACAAGCTTTATCAACGATTCGGCAAGTAAGAGCAGGTGTTCCTCAAGGAAGTGTTCTCGGCCCCACACTATATACCTTGTACACAGCAGACATGCTGCTGCCCTCACCTAACACTGGATTGCTAATAGCAACATACGCAGACGATACGGCAATACTGAGCAGTAGTCCACCTGAGCTTGAAGCATCAGAACTACTACAGGTATATTTAGACGAGTTCAAGAGCTGGACGGAACGCTGGTGTATAACCATTAATACACTAAAATCAGTGCACATCACCTTTGCCACCAGAAGAGGGGACTGCCCTGAGGTCACACTGGGACCTCCGATATCAAGAGCCACCAAAGTAAAATATCTGGGAGTCACATTTGACAGACGACAGACTCAGACAGTCAAAAGCTGCAAATTCAAGTTAAAAAAATTGGACTGGATGCTGAAAAGTTCTAGTAAATTGTCGCTTCGTAGCAAAAGAACAATTTACAATGCTACTGTAGCACCAGTCTTCACATACGCAATACCGCTCTGGGGAACTGCTGCGAGGACCCATATAAAACGACTGCAAACGATGCAAAACAAGGCCCTGAGAAGATGGACTGGAGCAGAATGGCTTGTTAGAAACGAAGTCTTGCATAATGGCCTCAACATCCCTACCATAGCTAAACTAATCGGACGACACAGCTCAAGATATAGGGATAGGCTTACTAATCATTCAAACCAACTTGCAACATGCCTAGCCACAAATACAAATAGGCGAAGGCTCAAAAGACGGCACCTTTAGACTCTCGAAATGATTTAAGCCTTTAAAAACTGTAAATTGTAATTTGTAAATAGTCATAAATTTGAAGTTATAGATAAGTTTGATAGTTATAGTTACAAGGTGAGGTGAATTCGGACTGATTTCTGAGTTGGCATTTGACTAAGACACCATTTTTCAGTTTTTGATCGTCTTCCAACTCGAGTAATCCTTTTTTTTTCTGTTCAGTATAATTTTCCTAAAAGCAAAAGCAAAGCTACCTTGAAAGATTTTTTATCGCAAAAATTACAAAATATTTTCGAATAGGATCAAGTGTGAACTTATATCGATTATATTATATAGAATTTATTCTTCAAACATGCTTTAGCATGTTTATCCTTTAGGATTCGTTTCGATTTCTGCAAGCCACCAGAATAACGCTACTCTATTTCGAAAAAGTCGATACATTTTTTTTTTTTGGCCGTCAGCCGATAAGTATAACAAGGGGATGAATGTGTAATCACTTTCTGTGTGGTACGCTCCGTAATTGTGATACACTACTGGTAGTGCGACTATACTCTCTCCGTGAGGGCGGCTGGAAGCAAGTCCTTGGTACGGTCATGTCTCTGCCTTGGATGCTGACCAATTGTAGTCGGGCGAAGAGAAGAACACTCTTTTAAAAAATTACCCCAATCTAAGGTGGAACATCATACGCCGATAGATGCATGATCGAGGGGGTGCTCGGTCTCTAGTATGGGGACTCTGGATACCTGTCAATCTCCAGTTTCAATCCTTGACTTCCCACGGCATCTCGGGCCATTCCGTGGGCGACATCCCCGCCCCGAGTATTCAAAATATTTATGGATACTACATATAATTCGGATGAGTTTGATGACACTCTAAAAGCATCACCACAATAGGAACGACCTCTAGTTATACCGCTACGGCTGATGTGCCGCAACCAACGACCCCCCTAGTAGTGCTGTTAGGCATACAGAAGGGACTTGGGCTCAACCACCTGAATCTGTTCAGGTACAACTGGTACTCATTCAAGCGAAAGGAACGCGTCTTCATCGACAGCTCGAGGTATCGGCTTCTAACTCTGAAGATGAACTCCTGGTCTCTCACGGAGATGACAACGTGAGTTTAGTCTCGCAGAAGTCGTCTGGCACCAGTATCCGAGCCACCCTCCAGACCCTCAATCTGTAGACTAAGCCTTCCATTGTAACGCTGAGCTCCCACGAGAAGGGACTCCTCAGGGTCGCTCCTCACAAAGGACTCTCCAGAGCAGAAGCTCTAGCTTCCGTCAAATCGGCACCCCTGCGGCACTGGTCAAGAGTGGTGGTTGACGGCCCATAACTTTCTATTTTGAAAAAAAAAATCTACCGAGTTCACTCCACGTGCCCTCACATATTTATTAGAAGTTCGAAATTATTTGCTCTTACAAAATGAGCTGAGAATTTAATGCAATTTGAGCATTGTAACAATTATTAAATATTTGCTGGCAAAAATCCAAACAAAATCCACATTTCATTATCATTGAAGCTATAAGTATATTAAATGGTAGTCTACTTTATAGTTCAAAGTATCCTACAATTTGGCTACACCCAAAAAAAATTATATATTTAATTAATAATGCGAATTTAATGCGAATATTTCAGCTTACGACTAAACTGAACTATTTAAGTCTAGTTAAATTTTGTCCAAAAACGAAAAAGAAAAAAACTGTTGCCTGCTTATTTGGGCCGTGTCAGGAAAACTTCGCTAGTGAGCTGCAAAATTATTCAAGACGCGTACACACACAGTTACACATACACACGGACACAGACACTGACATAACACACATTGTGGAAAATTCTGACAGGCAATAAATTGACGCCATGGGTGGCGCAAAACATACACAGCACGTCTGTCCAGTGTCCACTGTAGTCGTTGGAGTCCTTACCGCTCGCGTCTGTGTCCGTTTTTGGCCATTGTAAAGCAACGAACGTCGCGTGGTTCATGCAATACGTCTGTCAGTCTGTCAGTCACTCAGTTAGTCAGACGGACTATTTCTACGAGGGTGATACGAAAAGTTGGCCAAAGCTGCTTTTATCAATTGTAACTACTTGTTGAATCAGTTTGTGTGCTAACTGCGGAACATCGAAAAATGGTTTAAATTGGGGATTTCGTTGCACGACCTGCAACGGGGACTCCCAAGCGCTAATTTTAGTAGTTTGTAGATGGTCATAGCAATAGAGGTGACGCCACAGCATTGCTCAAAGGACGTCAAGGCCAGACATCTTCGATAAGTTTAACAAAAATACTGCCCAACCTCAGGAACGAACAGTTGTTGCCTTGTTTTTGGTATTTTTTTTTCTTTTTGCTGTATTACCTTTCACTTAATCTTAAAAATTAGTTGCGTTTTTTTAGGCATTCGTTTTTATTATTTGAACTTATTTTTGGCTGCAGCGTACAGGCTATAAAACGAACAAAATGATTTTAAAATAGAATTTTGTTTGGAAAACTCATTGACTTTACAAGCTGCCCTCGTAATTATTGTTGCTGTTGGTCAAAATAAGCAGAGTTTCGTACATATGCCAAGCCCAGTTCAGCCCCCAAAAACTGCACCCCCTTGCCACTGCCTCCCTTCCTCGCTCCCTTTACACAATCACACACACATACAGCCACACATATACATATGCACAGTTCTGCATGTTCATAAGTCGCCGCGATGTTCGCTTTGTGTTTCAACAACAAGACAAACAACGCGCACACCCACACAAAACAAATACACTCACACACCCATGCACTACAACAAGCGGCCATTTTGTTTGTTATGGAGTTGTGTATGAGTGTGTGTGTGTGTGTGTCAGTTAACGCATTCAAACAAAAGCCATTGCACAAATAAAGGTGTGAAATAAAACAAAGTACAATTTTGTTTTACATTTTTTGTCTCCATTCTTACTGCCTTTTAATACTCTGCTGTAAACATAGATTCAAGGATATCATAGATTTTTGCCATATATAAAACAGCGGAGAGATGGGAGTAATGGTACGGAAGTTTTATCTGCCAAAAATAAGAAATAGCAATTGTGGTAAACACGTCAATCCGTTCGTGCGTATAAATACGTAGATCCCAGAGTGCGTGAAAGCTTTGGACACTGAAAACTACGTCATTTGTCAAGGCAGTCCTTCCAAACAGATATTAATAATAACAATACTGTTGGCAAAGCTGCACCAAGTCCTGTACTTGGAATACTCCTAGCTGAATGACACCTTTAAGGAACTTGTATGCCCTGCTTCTGCATATCTCTTTGGTGAACTTCTTCTCAATCTTACAGATCTTACAGAACCAACAGGTGTTAGCTTCCGAAATGTCTTGTAACTAATCCAGTTTGTCTCTCTCCTATCGCCTAGGCAGCAGAAACAGCATCTTCCAGGCGGAAGTCTTTGGCATCAGAGAAGCATGTAAGGTGTTGAATAATCATCCGAGTCAGCTGGTGGAGGTGTGTATATTCTCCGACAGTCAAGCAGCTTTGCTAGCGATCAAATCGCCAACCGTGAACTCAGAAATCATCAGACAATGCAAAGAAGATCTCAATGCCCTTGCAAGCAGAATGAACATCGCTCTCGTATGGGTTCCCGGACATAGGAACGTATACGGGAATGAAAAAGCTGATGAACTGGCGAGAAAAGGAGCATCAGATGGCGAAGCAGCGGAGGTAGCTGTCAAATACCCCCTCAGCGCTATCAAGAGAGAACTTCTTCTGCGAGCTCAGAACAAGGCTAAAACCAGATGGAAAAATATTGGCACTTGCAAGATTGCAAAGGAAGCTTGGCCGCGATACGACAAGCGTAGAACGGCCGAACTGCTAAGCAAGTCAAGAACAATGATCTTCAGAATAGCATCGACAATAACCGGACATTGGCCGTTAGGAGACCATGCAAAGAAAATGGCCTAGCCCTACAACGTCAGATGCCGAAGATGTGACTAGGAGAACACAGAAGAGACAGTTTATCATTATTTATGTGAGTGCCCACGATTGGGATTCTTACGCCACAGAGCACTAGGAAGCTTCGCGTTAGGAAGCCTACGTGACTTGGCAGAAAAGAACATAGACGACATCAGCAGGTTTATTAACGGATCGAGATGGTTTGAGTAAACCGAACAGCAGTGGTTCTCATAAGTGGTGTAACAAAATGGCGCATTGGAGCTAATTGGGTTTGAATATGTTGTCACTCAAACGGTACCCAAACCAACCAACCAACCAATCCAGTCAGTAAGTCCGAAAATATTCTAACCAAATTGATAGATTTTCTTGAAATTAAGGAACGAAGACCATTTAGCTTGGTTCATCCAGAATCTAGAGGTCGACATAATCCTATCTATCGTTATATTGGTATAAGTGATGGGTAGCTACGCGTCGGCTCACCTACAGTACACATACACGTCGCATGCACTTGTGTGCGCAGCAACAGACACAAAGCCGCATTGCCGAACAACACAGGCATAACATCGTGACGTCTCTAAGCCACTCTTCTCAAAGCAAGCTTGAATGATAGTGTATTTTATGGTCTGGACAACAACTCTTCACTGAAAATTTACAATTTCATTAATTTAAAAAACTTTTTAAGCTGTCTTAACTTATTTGTAATGTCTGTTTTCAATGGAGCCAACAAAATTTTAAAGTTACCAGCTTCTGTGAGCCTAATCAGCAATAAAGTATTGACTTTAGGTCTAAAAGCCCCTCCTACTCTATGCAACATATTCCTTCGCAGGGTATTACGCTGTACGTAGCATCTTTCTGACTGCTTTACAAACTTTTTCCTTCGCCATTTTTACCGCGTATTTCTGCTGTTGTTCATTTTCCTCCGCCTTTCTCATCTCTTCTCCTTTTGTGTTTTTTGCATGCACAACTTAATGAAGCAACGGTACAAACTAAAGCTGCCAAAAGCCGTGCCGTTTATTTGCTTGTTTATTAGCCCGCGAGCCGCTCTCTGCTCTCAGCTACCTGTCTGCTATGCTACTGCCTATGGGCCACATACCCACACACACACTGTATGTGTGCAACAGCAACAAAATGGCCGACACCGCGACACGCTTAATTGTGCGGCTGCACTCATGTCACACGCCGCTTTAAACATGGCCGTCGTCCGGAAGGGGCAACTGATTGTGTGGTTGACAACTCTACTTCCAACAGCTTCCGCTGGCACTCTCTCAACACCTCTCGCACTCTCTCTACACACTCCTACACACTCCACACTCCAACACACATCTTTTATTTTCTACAAAATTCATTACGATTACTATGTAAAAACATTTAGCGATCGAATATGCCGCCGCCGCAGCTTCAATCAGCGCATTTGACATTTTTCGTTGATTAAGTAAAGTTGGGTTTGCGGCTCGTTGGCAACTCTGGTTGTGTTTTTGGCTGCTCTGATTGGTCTCGCTTGGCTCTTTTTCGATTTGTTTGCCAAAATGACTTTGAAATCCTGCAGCTGATTGATGTGCGCCTGATGTCATTGCCATTGAAGGGGGATTTCATTGGGTTTTCCACATATATATGTGTTTTGTTTTTTTTTGACTCTTTGTTTTTCTTCGCTAAATGTAAATTATTGTAGTTTCTGGTTAGGGTAGTAGATTTTCTTTATCAGCAGGCACAAAGCTTAACCACAGATATGGCATCAGCGTCAAGACCAACAACTGAGTATTATGCGTCTTAAGGAAAGCCAAAACAATGTTGTTGTCCTGTACTTGAAGTTCTTTTCAAGATGTTTAAGATATGTAAAGGTTGAAGGAAATACAGTAAAAAAAGAAATGCAATGCAGTCTAGACGTTGTCAGATAGTACGATTTTTCTCGAAAAAAAAAAATATAGCGTGTGGTATTCTAGTATTGTATCTTCGAGTCTCTGGCTCATTGAGTCTAATAATATTCCTTCATAATTTAATACTGTCGGGGGTATGGCCGTATATTCTACTACAGAGAAACGGGGTTAGATATGAAGATAGTTCAACAAAGTGGGTACTTTATGCACTAGTTGGTAAAGTTTCGGGTTTCTAGTCTTAAAGTCTCCGAAATCTAGGCATTCATGTATACGCTTGACGAACAGTCTCGAGGTTACCATAAGCTTTTTGCTACTAAAGACTTGGGCTTTCTTTAGATAAATCAACGTAACATGCTTAATTTCAAAATATAAAGTTTGAGTCTACTTTATCGTCAAAAACGGGTCTAGTTAGAATTCTCAAAGGCTTTAATAACAATGAGCCACATTTTTAAAACACTATTTTTTGACCGATCGATGTAATGGGTGCGATATGATATAGCTATTCAAATTTGGTAATAAGCTTGAGACCTCTTAAAAACTTTCGAGTGCCAAATTTGGTAACGATATTATCATAAACAAACAAATTATTACTATAACTTTTGCTTGTATTTAAAGTTGACATTTTTCGATTTAAGCTACCACTCATTTTTTTCGTAATCAATAGAACTTTACGAGCCATACAAAAAAATTTATGAAAAATAAATGTACGAAAATCGTGTTTTTCTAAATATTTCGAGATTCGTTCTATGAAAAAATTTGTGGGTTTTATTTTCGATTCAAGCGTGACAATTTCTACGGAAATGATTATAACATTTGAAGGATGTCTTAATATAACTTTGTATAAAATTAATTCTTCATATCGTGTACCAAATCCATCTACTATATTTAGGAGATTCCCATAAAATTCTCAATCAAGGTTCAATTTTCCACTTCTCCTATGTATAGGCCTTTACATTTACAAATAGGATCCATATGAACTGAGAAAATATAAATATTTATAGTTGATAAATAATAGATAATATTGTTATGTATCTTCCTGCCTATCTCTATATCTCTATTTATCTATATATCTCGTGGGTCGGTACATACTGAGAATAGAGGAGAATAACAAACGACTGCTTCACTGGGCACAGATAACACGGCTTAAATAGTCAAAACCCTTCCTCTCCAACTACAACCGTAAGAGGTTCAAAGTCATGGTAACTCACGGGAAGAACATCGTGAGAATCCTGACTGGCCTTCTGACGGGACATTGTAGGCTCCGCAGTCACTTAAACAAAATTCGCATAGTGGATAGTGGACTATGTCGCTTCTGTAGCATGGAGGACTTTTGGGAGAGCTCTGAGGGGGTACAATAGATCCACTTGGGTCGCAGTACATGTCTATACCAAAAATAATAATAATAATAATAAATATATTTCGATGTGCCTATATCTCTATAGATCTACATCTCAATATCTCAATATTTCTATATCTCTATATCTCTATATCTCTATATCTCTATATCTCTATATCTCTATATCTCTATATCTCTATATCTCTATATCTCTATATCTCTATATCTCTATATCTCTATATCTCTATATCTCTATATCTCTATATCTCTATATCTCTATATCTCTATATCTCTATATCTCTATATCTCTATATCTCTATATCTATATCTCTATATCTCTATATCTCTATATCTCTATATCTCTATATCTCTATATCTCTATATCTCTATATCTCTATATCTCTATATCTCTATATCTCTATATCTCTATATCTCTATATCTCTATATCTCTATATCTCTATATCTCTATATCTCTATATCTCTATATCTCTATATCTCTATATCTCTATATCTCTATATCTCTATATCTCTATATCTCTATATCTCTATATCTCTACATCTCTATATCTCTATATCTCTATATCTCTATATCTCTATATCTCTATATCTCTATATCTCTATATCTCTATATCTCTATATCTCTATATCTCTATATCTCTATATCTCTATATCTCTATATCTCTATATCTCTATATCTCTATATCTCTATATCTCTATATCTCTATATCTCTATATCTCTATATCTCTATATCTCTATATCTCTATATCTCTATATCTCTATATCTCTATATCTCTATATCTCTATATCTCTATATCTCTATATCTCTATATCCTCTATATCTCTATATCTCTATATCTCTATATCTCTATATCTCTATATCTCTATATCTCTATATCTCTATATCTCTATATCTCTATATCTCTATATCTCTATATCTCTATATCTCTATATCTCTATATCTCTATATCTCTATATCTCTATATCTCTATATCTCTATATCTCTATATCTCTATATCTCTATATCTCTATATCTCTATATCTCTATATCTCTATATCTCTATATCTCTATATCTCTATATCTCTATATCTCTATATCTCTATATCTCTATATCTCTATATCTCTATATCTCTATATCTCTATATCTCTATATCTCTATATCTCTATATCTCTATATCTCTATATCTCTATATCTCTATATCTCTATATCTCTATATCTCTATATCTCTATATCTCTATATCTCTATATCTCTATATCTCTATATCTCTATATCTCTATATCTCTATATCTCTATATCTCTATATCTCTATATCTCTATATCTCTATATCTCTATATCTCTATGTCTCTATGTGTCTCTAAATCTCTACAATATCTCCAAATCTGTAAATTTCTTTTCTCTATAATCTCAATATAATAGTTTAAAAGCAAAAGTTGGACTCATCATCTTCCATTCTACAAAATTGTAGTAACGTTTTATTGTCTTTAAAGCGTTCGGAGCTGAGTTTGTAAGGATTGAAATCGTTAATACAGTGTATCTAAAATTCGATCTTCGTCAATGCGCATTAATTTTGTTATTAACTTTGAGAGCGCTCTAGAAAATTAATTTTGCGTCTATAATTAATAGCAATCAATGGGTTTTCATCTTGTAGAGGGAGCATACAATTCTCGTTGCCTTGGATTTTATTTGGTTTGGAATTTGTTTTTATAGCTAGTCTTCCTCTACATCTTTATTTTCCAAATGTAATGTATTTCTAATCAGATTTATAAGCCGTTAAAAGAAAAAGTTGTTGTAAAGAAATCGAAAAAAAAGCGCTCTCAAGATATGCCAGGCCAGTAGCTTCAACTTTGCTATGTAACATATCTCGTCTATATATAAAAGTGACAACCATTTACTGACTTTCTTTTTTCAGTTGCTTTTTATTTTTCTCATACATATAGCTCGCTGGCCTTTGGGCAAAAACTTCAATTGATGATGCATATCATCTTGCCGAAAAACTGCGGGCGCTCTCTCTGAGGGTGTGAGATATGTCAGTTATTTTTTTTTTTTGTTTTTTTATGGCATAGTTTTATAGCTGGCCCTATAATTGATGTGTCTACGCAGTTTATATAGCATGTCATTCGTTTTTATTGCTTCATCAAAGTGTAAGATGGTAATCGAAACCGGATTTACTATCTCAAAACTATGCCATACTAGCTCTGACTCTAGCTAACGTAACCTTGGCTCAGTCATATTGTTTACCAGCTCGGGCGGCTTATAACCCCTGAGTTCTCTCTCCCCCCAAAAAAGGCTACGTAAATTTCATTTAGAACGACGCCCAATACAAGACTTAACTGAACTGAGTTGACTGTGCTGATAATTTAATGGTCTGCATTTAATCTGCATTGAATTTATTATCTTGAAAGCGTACCAAATAAAAAAAAAAAAATAGAATTAATCTTGATATGTGGCCTGCTTATAACAGAGGACTGAGGACAGAGGACGAGACGACAGCGGAGGACTCGAGATTCTGACAAAAATAGCTGAAAAGACGCGACAGGCACGCGCGCCATCTTGCTCGCTTGTAAGTAACTGCTTGTCTCACTCGCTCTTTCTCTTCTACCAGCCGTCTCACTTTGACATAAAATTTGCAATTGCTCACATCTGTTCGAGAGCCATTGCTTTGCTTTGGGTGTCTCTAAATCTTTAAAGAATTATATACTACACAATATTTGCCCTAGCTAAACCACGCAACGCATTACGCAGACAACATGCGTAACGAGAGCAGCGTGGTCTGGAGTGGAGTGAAGTGGAGGGCACTGCGGCGTCCAAAAACCGACGACAACAACACATATAGACCTAGACTAGTAGACAATAGGAACGTCATGGGCCATAATATCAGGGGGTGATTTGCACAACGAGCCGCACAACGTAGCGTCCCGTCACGTCGCAACCCCCCCGCCAACAACTTGGCGGCATCTTTTGCTGCGTATTCCATCTACGTCTCTGATACGGACTGAAGCCAAGGCTGACAATGTCACGCCGCCGACGCCGCCGCCGGCAGCAACGTTAGCCACCACCGGCAGCAGGCAAGCCTCAGTGCTGCCGCAACGTCAACCCACCACCCATCCCTCATGTTATTGCTTTACGCCTGTACCCACACCCACATTCGTATCCGTATCCACACTCTTCAATAACCATACAACGTTGTCGTCATCGCGTCTGCCTTGGCGCCGTGCCAGTTGCTCCTGCTGCCGCTGCTGCTGCTGCGCATATATCCGTATCCTTTGGCTCAATTTATTGTATTACTACTGTATGACTGTGTGTGGGTGTGTGTGTGGGTGTTCCTTACTGTGTGCGGGCGCTAGCGGGTTAAGGTTATTTTTTTTTTTCTTTTTTCCTGTTTTGTATAATTGCTTAAGGCCATGACAACAACTTCGTCCCCAGTCCCCAATCCTCGGTCCAAGACCAAGACCAAGTCCAAGTCTAAACTCGATCTTCTACGTAGACAGCTGCAATTTCAATGTCATTCAGCTTGAAACATTCTTCAATTTTAATCAGCATGAAAATATCTTGTAGCTATACTTTGTCTGGCTTTTAACTGCTTATCGAAAGGGCCAACTTGTGCGTCTCTTGGTCCAAAAATAAAATAAAGCAGAAAGAAAAGTCAAAACCGAGTGGGCTGTTTTAGGTCTAGTAATGCCGACTAAAATATACCCTAACTTTGAATTTGTAAGCTATCAAACAATTATTTTTACTAATCGCAGGATGCTTGGAGCTAGACCAGTACCGAATCCACGGGAGTTTTCGGTTCCGGACCCCTCACAAAAGTTAGAAAAATGTTTTTTTTGCGAGCTCTGAATGTATTTACCAAAGACCAAATCCTCGATCCTGAAATACATTATGGTGTTCGGACATTTTTGCCTTAAGCTCCCGAAGTTCCAGAAAGATTTGAGGATAAACAGTACAAAACTTTTGCGACTTGCTGGAAAAAAACTTTTATATTGAATATGGAGTTTGGATCTTGTTTGCTTTTAACTCCCGAAGTTCACAGCGGATTTTTACATAATGCAAATGCGTTGAAAGAAAAGAGGTACTTAAAATTTGACCGCTTAGCAGACCTTTTAATTACAGCCCTTGATCCAGTTCAGACCACAGCTTAGGCTTACCTAAGGCCCAAGTATAGAAAAGTCAGATCCCTAATATTATATCAATGGGTTTTCGGGCAGACAGAGTCTTAAGGGCTTCGTTGAAATCTATCAATACCTCAGGTGAAGAACGATGTTACCTCTAGCCTATATCTTATTTTAATAAAAAAGAAGCTATCTTAAAAATTTTATATTTCATAAGATATAAAGAAACATTCATAATATCATACCTTGCTAAGTGTAGGTTCTACTCTTGGATTACTAGTCAATTTGTAAGAATAAGATAAATATTATATATTATTATTATAAATATTATAATATTTTAAACATAAATTTAAACATAAATCTTGTAGAATTGCACTTACTATCTTCTAGCTTTAAGACACGTCGATTACGCACCCTCTTAAGCTTAAGAGAATCATACTCGCTTTCTTCTAGATTTTAGACACATCGATTTCTTTTGTCATCTTAATAATATTAGCATAAACTTTGAAGCATCGTATTCGCTTTCTTTTCATTCTTATGCTGTCCCAAACTTTGAAGAATTCTATATCGTTATCTACTGTGATTCTAATAATTTAAACTCAAGTCTTGTAGAATTGCACTCGCTATAAGACACGTCGATTTATTACTTCCTCTTAATCATTTTCGTACAAACTTTGAATAATCTTACTCGCTTTCTTCTTGATTTTAGACACATTGATTTCTTTTGTCATCCTGATAATTTTGGCATAAACTTTAAAGAAACGTATTTGCTTTCTTTTCATTCTATTGTTGTCCTAAGCTTTGAAGACTTCTATTCCTTAACATACACTATCTTCTGAATATTAGACATATCGATTCACTTCTTATCTTGGTATTGTGATAAAAACTTTGCTGTATCTTACAATAAATAAGTTTAGGTGCTTTTTAAATATTCGACACACCATTTTGTTTTCTGTTTTTTTTTTCCACTTACCTATTATGCCCTCTTATCCTCTTCTGCTTGGTGGGCACAACAAAAAAAAAAAAGGCACAACTTGACTGCACTTCAACTTGAATTGGTAGCGACTCCATTATGTCTTGTATGGCGTCTAGGCAAGGTCGCCAAACGCTAGCTCCCTCCCATGTGTTAGGAGGCTCTTGACTACTCCCTCCCCTTGCTGACTATTGATATGTTGACTTCCTATTTGAGTTTTTCCTTTGCTCATTTTTTTTTATTTTTTGATTCGAGCATCTTTGCCATTTCTCATGCTTTTATTATTGCTAAGTGAATGTTTATGCCCGATTTCCTTGCATATATGACCCGTAATATATGCGCCATTGTCCGGCTTTGTCTGGCTCACACACACGCACACACAGTCACTCATACCCTCATCCATTTTAGCATTTTCACATTTGATGGCAGACATTTGGCATTTGATGTATGTACTCTGATTTCATTTGGGGTCTCCCCATGTCGTCCCGCTTCCCACTTCCCACTGCCCGCCCTCTGACCCTTTATTGGCCTGGCTTGTAGTTTACAATTCGCCATCAAGTAAGTTGGCAACTTTTAAACGATTTTCTCAGTATATCCTTTGCTCCAGCAGAGTTCCTATATCATACATATATGTATGTATGTAGTTAATGTAACTATGTGTGAGTTGAGTTTTTTGAGTGTCTGCGTAAAAGTTGAGAGAACTTGGCTCGTTTGTTGGAATATGGTGTATGGAATATTTAGCCAGCCATGAATGTGACAGTATGCAGCACACACACGCACACACACATGCTCATTTACACACTCACACTGTTAGAGTCAGTGTGTGTGCACTCTTATTGGCAATTTCAATGAAGATAATGTGCGTCTGGAACGTCGTCGTCTTTTTTTTTTCACATGCTACTTAACACCCGAGTCAAATTAGTTGCGCCTCGACACATTTTCGACAATAAATCAAAGCAGACAACAACAATAAAAACAACATGCAACAGCCACCACAACAACAACAACAGCAACAGCAACTTGAATTTGTCTCGGAATTGCACGCTTTTTGCAACAGACTTTTTTTTTTATATAATGCCCAAAACACGCACGCCCCAGCCCAACAAGAGAGTTGGAACTGCCAAGTTCCGAGTTCCGCCAGACCCGAGGAGTTCGACCCACAAGAGTGTTGAGTTCTATCTGTTGTCTCTATTTGTTGTTGTTGTAGTTGCGGCTGTCTGCCCCTGTCGAATGCACTAAACTCACGCTCACGCACAATTGTGCAAATTGACAGATTTATAACAAAATGCAATGAATAACCGTATTAGTGGTGTGCTTCATGTGACCAACGACGCGACGCGACGACGACGGCGACCAAGGACCAAGCAGCGTTAAACAGTCACCGAGTCAGCCACCCATCCAGCCAGACAGCCACAAGGGGGTGGCAAATCTTCGCGTTCGTGACAACCCTAACCCAGAGAGAGAGAGAGGGTGAGTGAGAGCGGGCTAAGGCACAGACCAACACAAGTTGCCTTAAGAAAATCAAATTGAAGACAAACTTAACTGCACCACTTTAGTTTGCTAGCGAATTAAAAAAATACTAAACAAAATACCAGAAATTTCTAAAAACTAAAAAAAATTTATTTGGTGCGCGATATATTGAAAAAACATAAAGGGTGATTCATGAAGACCTTTTTTTTTCAATATGAATTTTCGGGTGGATCACGCGTAATGCATGACAGCTGTCAAAGGCAAAGTTGTTCAGTATTCATTGACAAATCATCATGGAAAGACCCGAACACCCGAACAACGTTTACAAATTGTACAATTGTACTACGAAAATCAGCGTTCTGCAAAGAATGTTTTTCGTGTGCTAAGATCGACTTATGGTCAACATAATTGACCCACCGAACCCACAATTCGTAACACCATCACCAAATTTGAAACCCAGTATTCATTGTTTGATGATACACGACCAAATCGACCACATCCAGCATAGCGGCGGTAGCTCACAGTGTTCACGATGACCGCGAGGAATCGATTCGGCGCCGATCGCAACAACTTGGCCTATCGTATTCAACCACCTGGCGCATTTTACAATTGGATCTCGGCTTGAAAGCATACAAAATTCAACTCAGGCAAGAATTAAAGCCGAATGACCTTCCTGCACGTCGCCGTTTTAGTGAATAAGATCGGTAAGATCGATGAAGATCCGTTGTTTTCGACCAAGATTTTGTTCAGTGATGAGGACCACTTTTGGCTCCACGGCTTTGTGAATAAGCAAAATTGCCGTATTTGGGGAGAAGATCAACCCGAAGAGGTTCACCAGCTGCCATTGCATCCAAGAAAAACAACGGTATGGTGCGGTCTGTGGGCTGGTGGAATCATTGGTCCGTATTTTTTTAAAAATGAGCAAGGTGCGAACGTTACCATCAATGGCGCACGTTATCGGACCATGTTAACGGACTATTTGCTGCCTGAAATTGTTGCCCATGATCTCGATGACATTTGGTTCCAACAAGATGGCGCTCCGGTCCACATTGCCAATAAAACAATGGCTCTATTGCGAGGTCAATTTGGTGAGCGATTAATTATACGTACGGGACCCGTACCTTGGCCGCCAAGATCGTGCGATATCACGCCGCTCGACTTTTTTCTTTGGGGTTACGTAAAGTCAAAAGTTTATATGGACAAACCAGCAACGATTGAGGCCTTGGAAGCCAACATTACTCGTGTTATTGGGCAAATACCAGTGGAAATGATTGAACGAGTCATGGAAAATTGGACCTTCAGGATGGACCATTTAAAACGCAGTTGCGGCCAACATTTGAACGAGATTTTTAAAAAATAATTGCCATAAAATATTCTTTCGAAATCAAAAACAAAGATCCCATCATTCCCTTGAAATTTGCATTTGCCAAATCATTAAAAAAAAGGTTTTAATGAATCACCCTTTACAAAAAAAAATACCAGATCATACTAAAATATTAATAATAAAACTAAAAATTCTCAATTATAAAAGAATACTAAAATATGTAAATAATTTGACTGAATAATGATAACCTACAAATTAAAAAAATAAAAATTAAAAGTAAAATAGAAATACGAGCTAGCTGAAAATATTTAAAAATGTATTAATTTTTAAGGACTATGCAGTCTATGTGTGACTCCCCCCAGGGGTCAACCTATATTAATTTCATAAAATCTAATCGATGTGTTAACTCTCACGATAGATAAAATGAAAATTTTTTGTATCGGTATAAAGAGAAAGTTGTTAAATATGATTTAATTTTATTAATCGATTAAGCATCAGTGACGTCATGCGGCACATGGCACATTCTTGCGCTTTTGAGAAAATCTTCCAAGAAATCCGTGCTTTAAACAGTTTCCCAGCTATATAGCTCTATCGTAAAAGTCAAGGGTATAAAAAATTGGCATTTCTTTTTGTATTGTTTGTATTTTTGCTCATTTTTTTCTCAATGCCGCCGCCTGATAGAGTGGTTCGTTCGGCAAGCGACCATGATGAGTAAATAGTTTGCCAGACCGAAAGCGTAAAGATTTCAACATGCGCTTTTAATGGCATTTAGCGCTCCCGCTCGATTGAGTCACCACCAAAAAACTCTGTCTATATGCAATCGACGGCAGTTGGGGTCGGGGTCGGGGTGGATGGATGATACGTAGTACGTAATACCAATAACGACGCGACGATGATGACGGCTTCTTTTGGGTCTGCTGCTTAATCCCAACAAAACGAAAGGAACGCAACGATACGAACCCAATAACAACAACAATAACAGAAAAAAATACAAACCAAAAAGAGAAATTAAAATGGGGGCATATGTGGCAGACGTTCTTGGTTTTGGTTTGGTTTGGATTGGTTTGGTTTTGCTACCCACAAAAACGATGTCGAGCCGGCATTACCCTAGTTTCTTGCACCAGTTTAATGTGTACTTATAAATTATTTTGAGTGCAGGCCGCAGGGTGAGGAGGGAGGGTGAGTGAGTGTGAGAGTGCGAGTTAAAAGAAATAATAATAATAAAATAAATCTATGCAGTTCAATCAGTTTTAATTGATTCATTTGCGCATGACTTGGCTGATATGGCGCAGGCGGCGGCGGCAGCGGCGGCACGGGAAATGCCTCGAGTAAATGAAGAGATTGAGAGAGTGTGGTGTGGGGGTCTATTGACTACTACGACGGCAGGGATCAGCATTACTCGCTCAAAATCCCGCACCGCTGATAATGATTATGATGATGCCTACCGCTCACTGAATGTTGGTGCTTCTGCTTAATAAATTTATTATCTTGGGAATATGATGCTACTACTGCAGTATTTCTGCAGCAACCGGACAGCGGAACTTTAGTAAGCAGCGGAAGTGGCTCGTTGATTGCCAAGCTGATGGGAAATTGAAATGGAGCCCTGGCCACAAATTTATTATGATTAAAGTTGAAAAGTTGAAATTGATGCGGTCTAGTTAGTGGCTAAGGGTGAGTGGGGGCGGCTGCGTAGCGAAATTGTATATCGAAATATTTTTAAGATATGCTTTACCAATTATCAGAGCATAATTATTGGTGGTGACCAGTGAAGAGCAGTTTTTTACTTTTTAAGACATTGTTGAAAAAGCATAATAAAGGATTACTTGTTATGCTTAATGAGATAAAAGCTGAACTTGAAGTTTAAAGCATTCAAGTTTACTTATCTTAACAAGTTATTGAGGGTTGGTTTATTCGAAGCAAATAAGTGCTGTGACATAACCTCAAAAGCACCATACACTTTTGATTCGTTGTGGAATGTAATTTGACAAGACTTAATCAGTGCCCAAAGAGAATCAAAATTGTTTTTTTTTTTGAATGAGCCACCTGATTGATGTGGTAAGGAAGGAGGCATGGAGTGGAGGAATGGGTCTTTCAACAAAAATCACTTAATTTCGTTCTTAGCTTAGATTACAAATATCAACAACATTATAAGGGGATATTACCAAACTCCTGCGTTTTTAGAAAAAAGGATGGTGGTAGGAGTGGTAACATTGCACTGCACCATAGGCCTAATGGCTGATGGGCCCCCCATCCAACTTCTGCTGCAGCTGCGTATAGGAAGCATTCAGCACCTGCTATGCGACTGCCCAGCACCTCTAAGAAGAGGAACCCAATTTTTGGTTAAACCAAATGTACCTATAGAAGATCTGATTGGTTTTGCAATAGTTGAGAGTTGAGTATCCTTTTTCTACCTCTTCCCCTGCTCTTAATTCTTTCCTTAATTATGCATCACATTGTGCCATATGGTCTCCGGATGATCTCAGTTTGCACATTGAACGGTCTTTTCAGCCTAACTTAAACTTGTAAGTGGATATACCTCATTTAAATTAGGAAATCAATTTATCGAATTACTCTTCGACGTCATTTTGACAAGAATTTTTCAATAGTTCCGAAAATCTCTTCCAATTCAACTTCCCAAAGAAGAGGCCAAAAGTCTTTCGACTTATTTCCACCTTTGTTTAAGTGCCCATAAAAAGAAATACAAATAAGAGCATAAACCAACTCACCATAACAATGCTCCATTTCTTGCTTAGATGACGCAAAGCCTTTTTATAGCATCACGGTTTTATGGTCCAAAAGTTCTTCTTGGGTTTCGCGCCCGTGGATGTGGCTGCTGCTGTGGCCGTAATGGAACGCGCTGAGGCACGTTGTGTGTCCGCCGAGCAGCGACGCGGATAGTTGAAGGGCGACAAGGAGGTGCCTGTAGATGCATCCGAGAGACCGCAGCCAACATTGATGTTACCCATGTTCATGTTTGGTACATGACCATGCCCGTGACCATGACCATGACCGTGCCCATGTACATGTCCATGAGCAGCGCCATGAACAGGGCCATGACCATGAGCATGTACCATGCCATGATGAGCCAGACTCATACCCATGCCGCCAATGCCTTGATCCTCGCCACAGGATGCCATGCTGCTCTTGGACGTCGATGTGCCAGATGCTGTTGATGATCGATAACTTCTTAGATTATGTGGCAAGGTGCTGGTATTCATGTTGTTGTTGTGGTTGTTGTTATTACTAAGACTGAGACTGTGGTGGTTATTGTGGTGGTGATGGTTTTGGTGGTTACTACTACTGTGGTTATTATGTTGGTTATTTTGGCTAAGGTTGAGGTTCAATTGGGCTTGTTGTTGGTGGTTGTTCTGACTTAGTAGACTCTGACCCGCACCCTGTCCCTGACATTGATTCTGGATCTGTTGATTACTTTGGCTAGTAGTACCTGTTTTATAATACCGCAGACTCTCATTGTAGCTGGCGCCGCTGCTGCTGCCGCTGCCACTGAAGCCGCTATCCAGATCGCCCTCATCGAATTCGGGATTAATGCAGCTACTGTGCGCATGATCCTTCAGCTCCATGGAGTTCAGCGTAGTCGATAGATTCTCCAGACTGGCATGTGAGAGCGCACGCTGCTGTGACGTTGTCGTTGCTGCATTGGCTGCTCCGCCCAATAAGCCACCGCGACGTGGTCGCTGTGCCGAGGCGCAGACGCTCGGCTTGGCCGGCGCAGCAGCTGCCGCACTTGTGCTAGGTCCATCGTCCTCGTCATCGTTGCCGCCATGACTGGGACTTATATCGGGCGGCGTTGGCGGCATTATCAATGCCTCTAGCGATAGATTTAGCTCGTCCAGCACACGGAAATGATTATGCTGTACGCGGCGCAGCTCTTCCTTCACATTGACCACGCTCGACGTGGCAATGCGATTGTCGGACAGCACCTTGCGTATCTTTTGCTCGTTGACCTCCTCATAGAGATTTTCGGTGGTGCCATAGCGTGTGGTATATGTATGCCGATCCCGATCATCTGTGCTCGGCGACGACGATGTGGACTGACCGCTGTGTGAGGACTTTGAGCGAAAACTTTTGGCCAGCAACGCGCGTATGGAGTTGCGTGGTGGACTCTTGGACAAACCACCGCTAGCGGCCATGCCATTGCCCTGTCCCATATGGGAGACTGACGCAGCTGCAGCGGCTGCAGCACCAACGCCAACATCCTTATGCGGCACATTAGTATGACATTTGGCCGCTCCGGGCTCGTAGTAGGCATACGAATAGACATGGTTGAAGGGCGCTGCTGGCACAGCTGCACCACCATTATATGCCACATGTAGGGACGGTGTAGAGCACAGACCAGCTGCTCCACCGCTGCTGCTGGCCGTATGATGCGATGGCGTTGAAGTGCTGGGCGTCATAACGCCCGCCGCAAAGCCATAGTCCAACGAAGAAGTGGACGAGCTGGACTGTGTTGTGGGCTCAAAGCGTTCCATGGTGGCAGCTATATTTTTACGCGACCATTTAACCTGAAGTGCAGGGAACAAACAAGAGTAAAGTAATGGAAGGTACATTACAAAACTGTGCTGTAATTGACTACCCTACGGATACTCACCTGTTGTTCTACATCCATTTTGTGATTGCTGCGTCGACTGTGTCCACGACGACGTCGCTCCGTAAATGCATCACCATGTCCGCTGCCATGCAGCAACATTAGTTCACCATTTAGGCCATGTGCTAGGCCACCATTTTGCTGCACGGCAGGCGGCGGCGGCATGCAAAACTCAATGCTATCCATGTCATCGGGAAAAATCAAATCACCGCGATGATGTCCCAATGTGGCGGCACCATGACTCATATGATGCAAGCCCGGGCCATCACTGCCACTACCGGGCATATTGCGTTGACCAGACATTGAGCTGCTGGACTTTGGATGACGCATGGACATGGAACCGGGCGCATTGTGTATGGCTGCAGCGGCCACTGTTTGATTATTGCCCGCTGGCTGGGGATAGTCAGCGGTTGAGCCAAAGCTGGAAAATTGTGGCGAGGCGGAACGATTTTGAAATTTGGCGGCTGCTGCTGTTGCTGTGGCCGGGTACATGTTGATGGGCGCCAGTGTAGGGCGTGCTAGGCGAAAGGGGTTAATATGGGGGTTGGGTTGGGAGTTGCCTACACTATGGCTGGTTGAGATGTCGCTCGAAAAACTGACAGTTGTTGTTGTATGCGTCTGGCTTGCCGTTAAACTGTGGCAAATCGCATGTTTGGTGCGATTATGTTGCCAACTCAAGTGGAGCTCAGATTTGTGGTGGCCAGCTGAAAAGAGAGAGAGAGAGGAGCAGAGAGTGATATAAGTTTGCATGTTAGTGAGCAAATGAGAAAACAAAACCATTAATCAGCGTTGAAATGGAAGCGTTACGAATCTACACGCACACATATATATGCGGGCAATAACACACACACACACAGATACTCCCATACAAACATACATGAATGACATGCCATGCCGAAATCCCACAAATAAAAGCTGGAATTATGAGCTTTGCCGCACACTGACACATAAAACGAGCGCGGAACATCTCCTCACCACCATACTTGGCTTCAGTTCGGCGCTCAACGATTTCAATCCCAATTTATTTATGCGCTGCTCGAAATGTCAGCAACGCTGCTGCTGCTTCTGCCGGCAGAGCCTGGGACGGCGACGCGGAGGAGGGGGTAACGTCTGGTCCCATGATTTACTCGACAAACAAGCGACGATACTGTTTTAGAGTGCCAGAGTGAGGGAGGCAAAGAGAGAGTGTGTGGCGCACATTGTTGCAGCAAGTTCAGGAGCAGGCGTTGCAGCAACAACAGCTTAACAAAAGCCAAAAGGAATTTGTGTTCAAATTGAAAAACCGAACTTGCAATACACTTTGATGTGGGCTAGAAATGTGAAATGAAATTCAATGATGTTCTACGCTTTCTGAAGTCTTGTTTCGGGATGCTTTAAATAAGTTGGGATCACTCATCTCGTTCTCGAAATTATGGGAACAAACTCTCCTACTCTTACTCTCATATTCACGCTCATTTCATTGGAAGCATATTACAAAATATGGCCCAAAACCATTACAAAAACATAAGGAAGAAAATAAATGAACTTCTCGAACAACGGATCCAAAGTTATACAAACTGTTTTTGAAAGCAGAAATTTTAAGCAAGAGAAACGAAATTCGATGATGTTCCAATTTATCCGAAATCTCTTCTCCGGATACCTCAGATGCATTAAAATTTTGTATTCTTCTTTAATTTATCCTACCTAGTCCGATCTCGAAACTTATGGGAACAAACTCTTCTATTCTAAATCTCAAGAGCTCATTCATATCGCACTATATATCCCAAAATCATTCCGAAAACAAAAGAAATAAAACAAAAAGAACTCCCCGAACCCAAAATATTCAGCAATAAATTCAAATTAGAAACTTCTTATTAGACTGCATACAATCAGAACAGATACTAAATATGCCAACTTAGATATAGCGTATACCCCTAAAGTACACTCCGGATCCAAAGTCTTACAGACTCTTTTTGGAAGCAGAAACGTCAGGCAAAGGACTTCAATCAGAAACTGCTTGTTAGTCAACTTATCCCATAGTATCAATCGAGTCGGAGATACTGAAGATGCCATCTTGGGTTACAGCGCATACCCCTAATGGCCACTCCTACAACTGCAGCCCATTTTTATTTTTTTTTTAAATAAAGCTTAAGTGCCAAAAGCTATGAGCTAAAATCAACGTGTAGCATGTAACACTTTATATAGTGTGCGCCACGCCTACTTTGTAGCACACTCAAGTGGAATATTTTCACGAAATTGTTTCGTCAAGATTCTTGCAACGTACCACAGGCTGGCCACTTGAATGTCATAAAAAAGCATTAAAGCTATTAACGGCTGAGCAGCCCCTTGACACTGGCCGTGGGACAACTAAACGGACTGCTGCTGCTGCCGCCGCCGCCCTCCAGCCAGCCAAGGCTTTTGTCATGATGCCAAAAATGGCGCAACCAAAGGCACACGAACCATCTGATCCCCCAGTGTTTGAAGAATGCTTTGCTTTCCAGCTTTTATGACTCTGGTCATAAATCAGTCAGACGCAGCGCAAAGTTGACGCGCGTGCAACAAACAATAAAACGTGGCACTTGGTTAGTTCTGCTACTCCACCACTCCAATCCTGCAACGAAAATTCAAAAACTCAAAACCTCTACCCCTCCCGCGCCCCCGCCCACGCCCAATAACCCGATTTGCAAATCGCTTCATAAGCCATACGCGTTCCAGCCAACCTATCCAGTCTATGGCCACTGGCCATTGGTCAATGCAATTTGCTTAGACAAACTTGCAGTTTCCGACCAGAGTTTCTCTGCCGGCTCTGCTCGGAACTTTTCAATTTGTACGCTCAAATACATTTGCGTACAGCTCTTAAAAAGCACAAACTGTATATATATAACCATATGAAAATCATTTTTTTCCAACACTGATTGATATATCAAATTGATAGCGAACGGCATGGCTGCACTAACTGTTTAGTCATTCCCGTTGCTTGTTCCGTTGTTTGCCATCCAAACCACAGTTACAAAAAAGAAAAATATTCAAAAAAATTCCCTCAGCGTTTAACGATTGACTGCCTCGGACCTACCCTAACAACAATCCTAATCCATAACGTGAAGTGCACTCAAAATATTGCGTTTTTACTCTATTTTTTGGGGGGTTTTCCAACACTGCTGCAGTTTTAACATTTTCCTTTTTTTTTTGGTTTTTATTTTTATCTGTTGCAATTCGCAGAAAAGTTCTAACGAGCTGTTTGTTGTCTTCTCCCTGATAACCACTGCAATGACGTAGAATTTTTTTCTTTTATCCTTTAGTTCCTGATTTCGTTTTCAGCGGCTTCTTCTTCTTTTTTTCCAACACACGCTTTGAGCTACCTGCTGCGAACGTGCTAAAGATTTGGATACTATATGTATATGATTTCGATATGGCAGTGATTTAGTATCTGTTCCCAATATGGACTTAGCATCGACTGAGAATTTTTATAGCTCGGTCAGAAAATATGACGTCAGCGCAACAACTACTTCCTACCAAAATTTGTATCTTTATAGCAAATCCATGTGAGAAACTTCAAGAAATCGAAAAAAAATTATTATTAAAGCCTCTATGGAATATCAATGTTATAGAATTCAAGGAATCAAAAAAAAGTGCTATTATTAATCACAGAAAGGATAAGTTTACAGATTGAAGTATTCATGGAGGTTGCTTCAAATCAATTTTAATAGCTGTTCGATTCATCCACCCTAAGTAGATAATTTGAGGAGAATATAAAATTTGAAGCTAAAAAGAAATAAAATACAGCCCTGCATTGGATTTTTCTATATCAATAAGGTACTTGAAGCAATCGGACCACCCTCGTATTTAATAGAGCTGTTAGTCACATAAAGCAGGGTGTAGGTGTTAGAATCGTTGGACCCAACACCAGAATCTCTACCGCAATGGGCATCTGGCCCAGCGTCTTTCAAGCGGAGATTCATGACATAGAGATCTGCGCCCTTATTATTCGTCTCAAGGGAACTAGGGTAGCGAACATATGCATTTTTAAATAGCCAAGGTGCTATATGGGCATTGTCATCTTGGAGCATCTCCTCCAGGATGGTTGAAGAATGCCATAACTACCTCCAAACCCTGTCTGCCCGGAACAAAGTCATGATATGTTGGGTGCCTGGATACTCAGGAGTGGATGGTACACGATCGCTGACGATCGAGCACGACAGGGTGCCTCCACCCTGAACACAGCTACTGCGCTGTTGTGTGGTGTTAGTTGGTCCACAGTAAAAACGATGATAAACAAATGGGACGCAGGAGAACATAGGAGAAACTGGTTCTCCCTTCCGGGGCTTCGTCAAGCAAAAGTGCTTGCTCTGGATGCGATCAAGACAAAAGTTCTTGGCAGAGCGGACCTAAAGCTCCTGGTAGCTACCTATCTATACCTATCTGGCCACCACAATGTTAGATACCATAGACAGAAAATTGGCCTATCGGACTCTTCAGAGTGCAGAGTCTGTCTAGAAGACGATGAAACCACCAGACATATTCTCTGGGACTGCGTAACGCTGGTATGGGACAGAGCCTGTCACATGGGAAAGGAACAGATTAGTTCCTTCCATCTCAGGCCAATAAAAACAAAAGATCTACTGCTCTTCATGCGGAAAGCGGAAAGTCTTTTGCTTTAACTTAACTGTATGGTATAAAAGACCTTTTGGTCGCAGTGCCCCACCTCTCTGTGAGGAACCCTTTTAAGGAAAAAAAAAAGACACATAAATAATTGTTTTTCCAAAACTTCGATTTCGTATCGAGTGATCGTTAAGTCAGTATTTTTTTTTTGAGTAGCTAAATCAAGTATAGATTAATAAATAAGAATCTAAGTTCACGAAAATCGAACTTTTGCAAATAAATTTTACGCATGCCCTATAATATTTTAGAAAACAAAATAAAAAATCATTCAAAACTATACCAGCAACTCGGTTTTAGTCCGGGTCCCTGATCGGCAGAAATTTATAAGACGGTCGTGTCAAGAGTTTGCGAGGTTTACCTGGGCGCCAAGCTTGTCGCAGTAGTCTGGAAAAACGTACCGAGTAGACCTCGGACTTCCTTCAAGGAGTCGGATATGATCCTTAAGATGTTACAGAGTTGCAATCCCCACCTTCTATGCTCTGACTGGAAGGTTGTGAAGGTGGAGGATACCGAGGTGCCGATGAGCAGAAATATGGGGGAACTCAAACACTAACGAAAGGGTTGAGTTGCTGTTTGAATATCTCCTCACTACAAACTCAGCGATTTCCAACTTTGGAAATGATCCCACATTTGTAATTAAAGATAGAGAATGGGTCATAGACCTAACTTTTATCTCAAACTAATTGGAGACTCTGCTCTTATACGGCGCAGAAGCATGGGTTGTGTCACGGACAGCTGCAGCTTCTCTTGGGGTGTTTGAGAGGAAAATTCTTCGTAAAATCTTCGGTCCCGTACGTTTTGAGGACGACTATCGCTTACGGATAAATTACGAGCTGTACGAGCTCTACGACGACATAGATGTTGTCCAGCGCATTACAATACAACGTCTGCGCTGGCTCGGCCATGTCGTACGTATGGATAACGATGCTCCAGCGAAAAAGGTATTCGAAGCGAAAGCCAACGAAGGGAGACGAAGGGGACGACCACGATTCCGATGGAAAGATCAAGTGGAGGAGAACCTATCCTCCCTTGGTATTTCTAATTGGAGAAGGCGCGCGCAAAGCAGAGGCGCCTGGCGAGAGCTGTTGAGGTCGGCCATAACCCGAGAACGGGTTGTAATGGCCACATGATGATGATGATGAATTGGAGACTCTTGAAAGATCACTCCTTCTCATATCAAATATACATTGAAACACAATTATCTATAACCAATCCAGCCCCAGTTGAGTTCATTAACTCCTGTAGAGCCAACTGGAAAGCTTTCAAGTCAAATCTAAATCAGATCAGAGAGGCTCGAGCTGCTTATAAAAACCTTTACGAAAGTATGCAATAAATCATGTATAGCTTCCTACCCGAAAAGTAAACCAATATGTTATAATCTTAATTTATTATTAATATGGCTTTTTTACACTTCCAATTCTACTTTTTATACACTCTTCTACTCTTGAACAAACTTAAAATGACATTATTTTGTTGGACAGTGCTAGGAAGGTTTTGTTTTTTTTTGTTACTTGATATTGTGCAAATATTGGGAAATAATTATTATAGGAAATCAAATAAAAATAGACTGGTATGCTTTTTCTAATTTCAGCTGAACGGATACAAATAAAATAGCTACAGACACATACACACACACACATACATATTATGCATACACTTAAAGCTTATATATATATATATATATATATATACTATATATAACTCTCAAGTATTCACAGGAGTTGCTCTCAGTCTTTATGGTATATTGAATTATTGCACTGCACTGTCGCATGACGTTTTCTAAAAGACTGCGCCTAAGAGTTATGCAACAAAATTTTGCTCTAGCCGCTTGTCCAGCTGGCTGCATCCTATGAAATGCAAGTGTGCGTGTGTATCTATGTGTGTGTGTTTCTATGTATGTGTGTGTATATAGAGTCTCTGAATCAAAAGCAAACCAATTTGCAGTGTTTTTCTTTTAGCTATCAGCTGCTGCCAGCGTATGCAAGACAGCAGCAGCAGAAGCAGCTGGCATTCATGCTGGGCTGCATGATGATGCGAGTGTATCTCATAGATACAATTTAGTGTGCGCTCTGCTCTGGTCTGTCTGTGCGCTTGCCACTTGCCACTATACTAGATAGTATTAGTAGACATTGCGTGCAGTGTGCTTTGCATTTTAGGTTTGCCAATTCAATTTCGTGCATCAATTTATTTGCCACACTGCCAATCAATTTCAATTTAAGTCTGAAAAGCAAAAGTATCTCAAGGATGCGTGTGTGGTTGTGTGTGTCTGTCTCTAGCATAATTGCAACAGGTTTGATCCTGATTTTGGCTCATTAACTTGATTTTCTTTGCTATTTTTTGTTGCTTTGCATTTTTATTTTCTACTTCAATGCCACTAGCTTGGTGTTATTATTATTGGCATGCTGCTGTTTGTTGCCGGGTCTCATTAACACATTTTATGCTGCATGCTACACACATCATTAGAATGCTGCCGCACAACAGACGCCAAAATGATGTGCACCATGGATGAGGCTGATGCTGCTGCTGCTGCTGCTGCCGCTGATGCTGATGATGATGCTGATGATGACGTTGACGAGAAAGAGTGCCAGAATGAGGCGAACGTGGTAAGTGGCACGAGTTTTGAGGTTTGAGGTAGGAAGCAACAAGGCGCACGACACGCATATGCTTCATTATTTGAACAATGCGTCGTCGTGTACGCCCCATCCTTGAGCCCGCCCCCCGCTACAGCCCTGCGGCATGTGTCATTCTGCCATTCATGGCGGCAGCATCGTCTCTGTGCTTTGTGTCAATGTATTAGATTTGGCAACACTTCAAGCGTATGGCAACGCCAAGCCAAATCAAGCTGCGTCGTCTTTTGCTAGGGACCGCATTGGGCCAAAAAATTTCCATGAATTTGCTAGCTAGCGCATACCCAGTTGGAATGACTTGGAAATATGAAAATTTGCATTTTAATATGACGCCATTTTCAACAGAAGTGTGGCATCGTTTTTATCTATTAATGTGGAAAGTGTTGAATTTTTCGAAGAAAAAAATATGCACTAAAATAAATGTTTACAATTTTGCAACTATTAAGTCCTTTTTTTTTAGATTATATGGTTTTTCTACCTTGAATTGATTGAAAACGGGTGAGCCGACTCTTCGTATAGAACGCTATTTTGAATATCGAGTTTCTTTATTAATATCGAAACTGTCGAATTTTTCAAAGATAAAAATGCACTAATAATATGTATTATTAATCAAAAATAAAAATTTTTATATATAGGGTAGAATGGGGCAAAACGTGCTTCTGGGGAAATATTCAACCTGGATTAACGTCCCGACTCTAATCGCTGGAGGCTTTAAATTTCCCCATACTTAGCTTTGGTGGAGAGCTCTAAACGTCTGTAAGCGAGTTTTAAATGGGCGTGGCATTTGTGATTTAGAAGTGTATTTTGAGCAAATATTTTGGTGAAAGGAAATATGATATTTTGGTAAATTTTTTTTTATCGGACTTAATTAAAAGTGAATTTTTATAGTAATTTATGGTTAATGAACACGAAAATTAGATCGGTTTGGCGAAGTTTAATCTCGCTTTCGAAACATTCGTTACCGACATGAAAATTGTACCCATGGGGCAAAACGCGCCATTTAGCATGGGGAAAAATCACCATGCAAACTTTACGCCGAGGCTGAATTCGTTGCATTTTCTGACATCTTTACCGACCCCGAGACTATAAAAGCTCTGGTACATGAGGAACTCCGAAAAAACGAGGTCGCCCGGGTATGTCACAAATTTAAGAAATTTCTAGCTTTTTTTAAAAATATAATTTCTTTATGAAATTGTTAATTTAATCTCTCGTTATATATTTCCCACTTTTTTCTCAACAATAAACCCCCCGAAAACCGCGTTTCCGGTATTATGAATTTTGCCCCACAGGGGGCGCGTTTTGCCCAACAGGTGGCGCGTTTTGCTCCACGGGTTTCGCATTTTGCCCCAACCGTCCCCTAAGTATTTGTTTTTTTCTACATTTGATTGAAAGAAAACAATGAATTATATAAGGTAGGCCATCTGTTGGTTTGGTTATGGATGTTCTTCGTCGTATGTCAAGTTCAAAGCAACTCCATTTTAGTCAAGGTGGCTCTGTGAGGCCAGTGTCGACAGTCGTAGGGAACATCGAAGCTCCATCGTACTAATTTCCTCAAATTTTTTCATGAGGATCTGCATTTTCACGCTTACAAGATTCAAATGACACAACAACTGAAGTCCATGAACTACTATCAGTGTCGCTTCTTCATTTTATGGTTCAGTTTTCACAAAAAAAATACATCGAAAATTACCATATCGCAAATGAATCTGTAGAGCCATTTATATAGGGATATTTGCTATAGTTCCAAGATGGAACATAGGGCCACTATTTGGGCAATATTATTTTTATAACATAAATAAGTAGTTTTGGTATATATACTTGCCCAATTAACAAACAAACCAACAGCTGGCCCACCCTATATTCAAAATTTACTTAAGTGTCGTCTCAATTGCTTTCACAGTCCTACAGAATATTAAAAAAAAAATGATACTCCAACTTTTAAAGATGACCTAGCAAATCTCATTGGGTATCCCCATTCACACCCACTTCCATTATGCTCCTCCACTCACATGCACATTCATAAATAGTGTAGCCCCAAATTCATGGATGTCAATGCCAGACGGCAAAAACCTTTTCCATTGACTAGAAAGCCGAGTTCTCTCGCATCGTCAGGCTCTTTCTCAAACTTATCAACACCAAACCTTACCCTTACTCGCAGCCCCTCCGCAAGCCCTTTGCCATTGAAGAAGTGCGTTATCATCTGAAAATTGGCCAATTTGGCGCTTCATTTGCATTCACATTTGCTCCACTTTTGGCCAACTGGCGGCCATTTAATTTGGCGCCCAGTCACAGTCAGAGTCAGGCTCAGTCTTCCAGCCAGCTGCATTGCTGGCTTTATTTTAACTGCCTTCAGTTGGCATCATGATGGCTTTAATGACTTTAATTAACATACGAATAAATGTAGTACATATGTAAAGCAGTTGCATGTACTTAAATTTACACTGGGACAAAAAATTATGCGCACACTCTGAAGAAGTTTTAAAATATAAGTTAGATTTTTATTGACCGCTAGATGGCGCAAACCAGTTTTTACATATTTATACGCCTAATAAGTTAATGTCGGCAGACGGATTAAACTCTAGATGCAGTTTTTACAGCACTTAAAAGTTCAAGCTGTGCGCATAATTTTTTGTACTACTGTTCATGTTCATAAAGTGTATTTGGAGTGCCACTCAAGTGGAAATTGGCAGTGCACCCGCAGCCAGAGCCACAGCTGCAACAACAATTTAATAAAAGGGTAAAGTGTGCAACAGTCAGGGAGGATTGGAGCATGTGGGCGCCATTACCTTATATATGTTTACATATATATATAGCTCTATGTAAAGATATGCTTAGCAATCAGCCATACATCTATTTATTTACTTGCAATATTGTGCACTCTAGCTGCTGAACCAATTTCCTCTCCGACTTCAATACGATTTCTTTCTAGTAAATCTGACAACACAAATTTTATTTACACTTTGAATTATGTTGATTGAAATTATCTCAGTCAGCGGTGAATTACAAAACGCAAAAAAAAAAAACAACCCCATGGAAAATGTATCTAAACCACTCAATGTCACTTTCATCTGTAACTTACCCCAAAACTCAACAAACATCGTAAAAAATCAACCTCAAGCAGCCACTTTATAAAGGTTAAGAAAAAATTTAGCTAGCCATTAGCTAATTCGAAGAAACATGTTTCTTAGGCATGTCAAAATGAAATTCGATTTAAGTCTTCAATTCAGTCACTTTTATAAAGTTTAATTGCATTACTTATTAGTACAGTAGATGCTTTCAAAAATTCAAATTAATTTCCATTTATTTTTCACTAAATTTTAGTGAAAGTGAAAGTTGGAATAGTGCTGATTAGCTCTAAATTGTGAATTTTAGGGCACAAATTGGAAAAATAGCCCCTACAAGGCTACATATATAAACTAATCCGCATATCTATCCTTACAGGTTAACTTTTTAATGGCCCCCCCTTTCTTGCCAAATGGGATTTTAAAAATAGTTGCTAATTAATAGACCCAAAATGATGGGACGTAAACTTTGTATCTTTTTCTCATCTGCATTTTTTGGAAAGCTCCACAGACTTGGCTTACGCGAGCCAGATCTAAGGGTTGGCTCAGCTCGCACGAATCATTAAGGTATTCAGATTTTCTCAAATAAGAAATACAACTAACACCAAATTCTCAGACTAGGGATCGTAGAACTACAAATCTAACAATCGGCCAGCAAGGCTACTCCCTATAAAAAGAGGATTTCACACAAGGCTTCTCCAAGATTAGTCAAAGAAGACGCAAGAAGATCAAGCTAGAAGAGACTTAAACCTACCTTCAGACTGCAGTTCCAGTTGACTCATGAGCCAATACGCCTAGCTGCTTCAATACCTTTACAGCTCCCAAATTTCTATTAAGCTTTATCCAGAAAAGGGAAACAATTTTCAACTCATTTGCATTGAAAGCAAATCGAATAAATCGAACAATTCAAAAATCAGTTCATAGAATTGAAAACAAACTGCCAATGTCTTAGTGTCTGTCGGTCTGCCGGTCTGTCTATTTATGTTCTCTTACAAAATTGTATTCAGCTGGGTATATACTGTTGTTGCCCCAGTTTTGGATGCACATAGATACACACACACGCACACATAGATCCGAAACATGTTGAAGCTCTTTTAGTTTTATCGTAGGCGCTGCAATTTAAAACACATTTTGTTGGATTAAAATCTTGACGAATCATAAACAAAATGTCAGAGCAAAGTGGAGTGGGGGGGACGTGTGTTTAGTGTTGAGCGTCTACTGCGAGGTTGGTTTAATAAGTTGTTAACGTTTGCTCACAGTAGCTACAGATGCGATACTGTTTAAAAATAGACAAGCTACTGAAAGAACTTTGTCTGCCAAGGGAAGTTGTTGACTGAACTTAGAGAAGCAGGAAGATCCACGGGTACGTTTTGGGGTTCGGACCCTTCCAAAAAGGTGGAAAAATGGATTGACAGTTTTATGCGGGCCCTACTATAAAAATAAGTACTAAGCCCTCCCCTAAGACCCAATCCTGGATCAGCAACTGCATTAAACTTGTAGCTACAGGCACAAACCCTCGCTAAAATTGAAATAGTTAAACGTAGAGTCAAACTAAGTTTCCCATGACTATATGGGCACACTTGATCGCATCCATAGTAGAACTGGCGCTTATTATGAATCCTCACAATGGTTTTAGCAAGCGGAGTGATAAGGTTGTCTCAGAAACCAACTAGCTAGATCTCTCACCCAATGCGCTATTAATTTGAGTCCTTGAAATGGATTTAGTAAGCTCGATCTCTCTCAATGCCCTTTAGATTGGAATCCTCAAAATGGTCTTAGTAAGCGAAGTGATAGGGTTGTCCTTGAAACCAACCAGCTAGATCTCTCCCAATGTACTTTTGTATCGAATCCTCAAAATGGTTTTAGCAAGCGGAGTGATGAGGTTGTCTCAGAAAACAACTAGCTAGATCTCTTCCAATGCATTTTAGATTTGAATCCTCGAAATGGATTAAGTAAGCTCGATCTCTCTCAATGCCTTTTAGATTTGAATCCTGAAAATGGTTTTAGCAAGTGAAGTGATAAGGTTGTCCCAGACACAAACTAGCTTCATCTCTCCCAATACGCATTTGATTCCTCGAAATGGATTTAGTATGGTCGATCTCCGTCGATGCCCTTTAGATTTGAGTCCTCAAAATGGATTTAGTAAGCGAAGTGATAAGGTTGTCCCAGAAACCAATCAGCTAGATCTCTCCCAATGAGCTTTTGATTCGAATCCTCAAAATGGTTTCAGCAAGCGGAGTGATGAGGTTGTCTCCTAAACCAACTAGCTAGATCTCTCCTAATGCGCTTTAAATTTGAATCCTCGAAATTGGTTTAGTAAACGGAGGTTGTCTCTGAAGCCAACTAATTGGAATCCGCAAAAATTGTTTTTTGAGCAAGCGGATGGATGAGGTTATCTCCGAAACCAACTAGCTAGCTATCTTCCATTGCGCTGTATGCTTTTGCATGTACATAAGCCTTTCCTTGAAAATAAGTTGAACTTAATCAAACTGCCCTCGTTGCTTGAAACCAGCGGATACAAGCAGCTGCATTGGCCACGCAATTACAGATACATTTGTATCTGCTGCTGATTTACTCGTTCAACAAAAGACCCAAGCAGACTTCAAGACTGAGCGACAGAAGCGTCAGTCAGATAGACTATTAAAATGCCACACACCAGATGAGATGCATATCAGAGCAGCGCTTGATTTCACTTCCTTGACAACAACAACGACAACAGAAACAACAATAACAAAAGATACAACAACAACAACAATAACAACTACGTAGAAAAACGCTTAGCCCGTAAGTTTAGCCTCTTACAACAAACCAACTGTCCCTTTGAACGCCCCACCCCATAGACTGGTGCTGACCCCCACCACCCAACACACACACACACTCGCACACAATTGAGTCTTTATGAAATAGAAAATCTTAAGTTAAGGCCAGCAATAACAACAACAACAACAATGACAATAATATGAGAGCAGCAGCCGCATAAAAACCACAAGATACGCATCTTTTGGATTGTTGCTCTTCAATTTTTAAGCCGCTTTTTGGTTGACTTCTGCTGCTGCTGCTTCTTCTACTACCTCCTCTTCTTCTTCTTCTTATTTGTATCTTAAGTGTTGTGTGAGTGTGTGTGTGTGTGACATAAAACACAATAAAAGTGATATAAAAAAGGCAGACGGATGCTTTGTTGTTGTTATTGTTGTTAGTGTTGTTGGGTGACGACATACAACATACTACACTGTAGTCTGAAGTCTTCTGAAGACTCACTGACTGACTGCCCCATCGTCTTTCAACGCATGTCAACGCAGCCATTTACCAAATTCCAATAAGTTTTTCTATTTTTTTTGTGCTTCTTTCATATTGTTGATAAAGCAGCATAATAAATAAAGTGCGAGAGTGGGACAACAAGTTTGTTTGAAAAGATACTTTTTTTTGGCAAAAAAAAAGGAGCAGGGAACCAAGCAGGCTGCCTACTTCAGCTGGGAAGAACGACACTTAGGCTAGTTAGAAAGGGTTCACTTTCACTTAGTTCACGAACACTATAAGTATCCATTGTGACTAGTTCGAAAAAAACTCAGTTGTTCGCTCTGTTCGAAAAAACCGAACTCTCAACGAACACAAATCTGGCAATCTATAAGATTTCAATAACTTTTCCTGGACTACAGTGTTCGCAATTCCCACTCCATGCTTCGATGCAGTAGCCTAATCAGTTGCTCAATGAACTAAATTGGAACGAACAACCTTTGCCAAGATATTTAGTGCAAGATTTGACATTTAACCCTTCAGTTAGCGCAAGTCTACAAAGAATTTATTAATAACAAACTAACTAACTGTGCCTCTCTGAAGTCGGTTTATGTAGCTCACCAGATGAACTTTACTCCGGTAAGGCAATAGATCAACCTAGGCAGGGCGGCAATAAAAGCCTACTCTTTAATGAAGCTAAAGGGCCACTTATAAACTAAGAAAAACGTAGATCTGCGACCCTGAAGACACAAAATCTTTTTACTTAGCGTTGGATAGTGTAGTCATTTGGTCAGCTGTCCTAATTCTGGAGCTGCCCAAACATGTTGAAGCAGACAAAGCTCAGAATCTTAAGCACGAACGTTAATTCAACATTGCTAGACGGCTATAAAACTTGGAACGCAGCTGCGAGAGATGTCAAGCAAGATTTGTGGATATCCTGACCAAACTATGGAGCCAGACACATCAAAAATCCATTCAGTATGAAATGCTGAAGCGCAAGTGGAACTGGTTCGGGTACACTCTGCGCAAGGTTCACAAAAATATTGCTTGGAATGCTTTCAATTGGAAACCGCATAAGCAGAAGAAGATTTCGTGAACGCACCCCTCCCGCACAAAAGGTGCTTGAGTTTTTTTTATCTCTAAAGTGAATAGGCGTCATAGGGGCGACCAAGTACTGCATCCGCGCCTAATCCGTAGAAATCTACAGCTTAAGCTATTCCATGATTCCTTTGGTTTTGTAGTATGTATGGGAAACTGGCTTAGGATCAAACATCGCCAAGTATTTTCTCTTAAGAGCAAACATAACTATTATCTATACATAAATGAAATGCTATACGTTTATGATCGCATAACTCTGAAACGGCTGGACGAATTTGCCTAATTTTTATTTTATATTGTTTGTTATAGTGTGTAGAAGGTTTATAACACAAAAAGTTTTGAGTAATTTATAAGGAGGGGGTTGCCAACCCTAACATTTTTTTTAAATTTTTATTTTTTGTATACATTGTCAGATTAACTAATGTAAATGTTTTACGTGTTACGGGTGTTCTCATAACCGCGTTGAAGTATTTCAAAAATGCGTTTTTGCGTGTGTTAGAAGTTGTCAATACAAAAGTTTTAAACTTATTGCGATGTAATTGTGTGTATTGGCTCGTGAGATATACCAATTTTTGTGAATATATTGAATATACCATAGTAGAAAATTGTTCAACACCGGGTATTGGACATTAAGTGCAGACAGAAGCGTAGTCCCAAAGAGGTTGAAATGTAGTTTCTGTGGGGCATAAATTTATTAGAGATGCGAGCTCTCTTAAGAATACTTAAGTTCGTTCATACGGCTTTTTAGAGAGTTATAAAAGCCAACTAATCCAAAAATCTTGTGATTGTCTAGATAAACTAACTAGTGAGTCTTACGATGTTTATACACTTTAAGAGTATTCAAAAAGTTTGGGCAGGACGACGTCTGTCGGGCTCACTAGTATGCAAAATATAATATAGGGATTTCCTCAGATTCGTGAATGATTTATTGGTTAACCATTTTTTTTTGGTCATTCTAGATGTTCGATGTTATCAGACTCTTGGGAAGAGAACGAGACCTCTTAATATCCTTGAAGCCTTGTTTGATGCTTGAAGGAAACCATTTTTTTATTTTTTTTTTTTGAACTTAAGCCTTTTTGCTTTAAAAATCTCTGTCAAAGCTCAAACTAAATGTCAAAACTTGCTCAAAGAGTTACAGAAGTCGATTAAAAGCTGATAGTTATGCGTGAAATTTAAAAACTCGCGTGCACACAGTTACACGCAAAGACACACAGATACGCACACATACTGAAACAAAGTTTTCATATATATTTTCTTTTTTTTTTGAAAACTTACCCGAAAACACGCTGCACACAAATATTTCAAGATTCCGGCAATTGCTGCGTTGAAAACTGTAACAAAGAAGAAAAAGGAATTAAATTTAATACTCATACTTATGGCATATACTGTAGGGAACAGTTAGTGCAAACTTTAAATGGACTTCATTGTCGCTCTGCTGTGCTAATAAATTCTCTAAAACAGTCGTCAAGTTAAATCTTGAGCTCCAACTGAGTTGAGTATTTATTTTCTGATTGATTGCCAAAAATAAAAGAACTGCCAATTTGAATTGAAGCCAAAACAAAATTCTCTCTTTTCGGCAATAAAATTGAGTTGACAGTTTTTTTTAAAGGCAGTGCTTTAAAGTCATATAAAGTCATTGGGAAATGTTTTTAATTGAGCAACAACATAAAGTCCCAGGCCAAAGGCAGACGCCCCGTCTCTGTCGCTCCAAATACCTTTCGTTCTGGCAGCGTCACAAAGAAGCCAAAATTGAAAATGAAATAGAATTTGTTAGCTAAAGAAAAAGCAAAAGGCTGGCAACGCCAAGTTGCAAAAAGTGAAAGCATTTTATCAGGCAAAGAGCGACACACAAAAAAAATGAGGAGAGAACTAATTCTGCACATAGCGACTATGGAATGCGCTGTAGACTGTACTAAATTTGCAAAAGGAAAGGCTTTGAAAACCTGAGGAAGGGGTCTCTGATTGAGACTCTAGACTTGAAATATTCAAAAGGACCTTTTATATTTCAAAAGGTTTGTTTCTAGGAAAAAGTGGATTAAATATTGACATTGTACCCTAGATATATCCCAAGAATCTCGGATGAAACTCATCGTGAGATGTCAAAATTCTACGGTGAATTGAATCCGACATGAAAATAATAAGAATATATACTCTATAAGAGTGCCAAGCGTCAAATCGAAGATTTTATGAATATTGTGAACAATTTTGAAGAATTAAGAAGATCTTGTAGAGTTCCTGAATGATTGAAGCAGCAATTTCTTAGCGCTTTAAAGCATTTCGAAGTAAGAAAATTGATCAGTTGAAATCCCCGCTTCTTAAGATAAAATAGAAATTTTTTAAAATGTTAGAAATAAACGTACTTCTCGAAAGCGAGTACAAAAGAAGCAGGTAAAGAAAGCAAAAGAAGGTTAAGCTATATAGGCAGCTCGGCAGCCGAGATCACACGGAGAGCTTCCAGTCCATTATGATGCCTATTTGACAGAACAGAGGGAAGAAGGTTATTACAGGAATGCAGGGAGAGTAAGGATCTAAGTAAGTCAGCAAAAGAAGACCTTGAAGTTTCAAGATGTGGCTACAAAACTTTTTTTAAGCACAAAATTCAAAGTTTCTAGTTCTTTTGGTCCAGAGTACAAAAAAGGTGGCTCCAAATTACATATTTACTCAAATTCTTTTTAGTATTTGGACAAGTCTGTCGACAGGTCACTGATCTAAGAAGACCTCTACAGTAGATTTAAAAGAAACCTGAAACATTTCAATTCTTCCAGAGGGAAGGAATTACATTAAGGGTTTGTCGGGCTTTTCTCGCAAAACATCCTGTAACTAGCCAATGTACTCCCTATTTCACAACTAGATAGTGTATATAAAAAGCTAACGAACAACTCGAACGAACTCAATGTAAGGCAATAAAATAAAATAGAATTTTAAACCACAAGCAAACGTGAGTTATTCATTTTTGAATTTATAACACAATTGGGAAAATGTCGTGCCAAGCACGACAAGACTAGAAGCTAGGAGCTAGGAACTAGGGGAGCCGGGAGCCGAGAGCAGGGTGAAGTGGGGCATAAGAACAAGCAGCAGCAGCCAAGAGAGCAGCAGCAGCAGCAACCAGGATTGCCAAGTCACACCAAGGCCAAAAAGGAGTAAAATGCCAAGTAAAATAAATGCGTGCGCTCCTTGCTATTGCCACACATAACCCACACACACACACACACGTCTATATATACACATTATTATATATATAAAATTGAAAAAAAATAGAAATAAATAGGCAAAAGTCGGTAAGGTGTCCTATACTAATGGCTGGCTGCTTGCCAGCTCTATGGGATGCTGTTCCCATGTCCCACTGCCTCACCCTGTCATGTAGTCATAGCAAATGTAAGACAGCTTGGAGCAGCTCTCGCACAAATTGACAGAGATGTAAGAAAAAAATCAAAGCCAGGAATGTGGAACCCAGCTTGTATTGGCTTGAGGCTATAATGAGACTTGGAGCAGCGCACACGGAAGCAGCTGCAGAGATTCCGGCTTAAAAGGCACGCATAGCGTAACAATTGTTTTAAAGTGCAGCAGATCTGATTGAAATAAAAACGCCAAGAACTTGTCCGCTTTATGAGTTAATTATATGCTGACAAAATTATAGAAAACATTCAGAAATACAAACTTTTTATAGTAGAGCGTTTAGGCTTTGTTTTTGTTTAAGGAAGGAAGCTTAGTCTGGAAATATTCATGATAATTGCAAGCCGGCTGCGGCTACAGGATTCGGTCTTAGTCTGGAGGTTCTTTACTGCAGTATATCAGAGCTCGCAAAAGACTTTCAACCCCGGCAAACCCCCGGAACAAAGAACCTCCCGTGGATGCATCACTCTTGCAAACTAATCAAAATATATTCAGATAAATACCATAAATCTCTTTTTTAGACTAGCTATGATTGCAGGAGGGTGGATGGTTGTCGAAGTCCACGAAAGTGGGTAAAGGCTCTGAAAGTTACTCAATTGAGAGTTCCCAAATCCGATTCTTTTACCAACGGCTCAAGCAGCTCACAGACGTCCGCTCTCGCACGTATCCTCTCGGTAGCTTCTTAACATCCATTCGGAAGCGAGCTCACTCCAAGAACGCAAAACGTCTGAATGGAGACATAGCAGGCAGTCCCTTTGCCTGGATCCCCCCTTATCCTAAACACCCCTGATTAACGAAGCCGAATCAAACAATGATAAGGGACACTGCTCCAACTAGGAGCTCAAGGAAATATATATAGCAGATGTGGATCTAGTATTTGATCTTGGCAGAAAACTTGATTTCGAAGTGTATATACTTATATTAGAGCTCGCAAAAGTCTTTCAACCCAAGTTTTCAACTTTTGGGGGCTGTGTGGTTTCAGACCCGAAAACTCCCGAGAATGCCTCACTTAATTGTAGTAATCAAATCTATTCTAACTATATTATATATCAGAGTTGATAAGATCTAAAAATAGATTCCCTAAATATGTAGTAGTCAAAATATATTTAAAAAGTCGTTTGGATGAACTTTGGCATTTCTGCTCATTTTGAGCCGAATCGAAGAGTAGATAAAAAAAGTCTGTTACTAGAAACTTTTTTCTAGATACTAGTCGAATTTCCCAAGAAGCTTCAGGTAGCTTTCCACCTGTCCTATTACGACGCTGTATCATAGGGTTAGGGGTATTATTATTAAGCCTTGTTCGTCATCATAGATTCCGAACTGCCTCTATGCTGGGCGTAAGCTATCTGCTAGTAGATGTGTGGGGGTATATTAAGTTTTATTAATCATATTCTTGTGTAAGTCGAGAAATTGGGATATAGAGGCAGCTGTAATGCCCGTACTTATTCTGCCAGAAATCTCTCAGCTATTTTGATCCATATTCGATTGCGGGAACAATTGCTCCATTTCAAGTGCCTAATCTATACCTATTTCAAATAAATATGATGCTTGGGCTAGGTTAGGTTATGATGGTAGCTGGCTTAAAAAGCCTAGAATGACCCGTTGTGAGACCGCACGGAGGGGAATCCCAGCCAGTTGCTATGATATAACTTGTTATTATTCCGGAGAGATATGACCCAGCTCCTCTAGGTTATGAAGGAAGCAATTTCTCAGGAGCTTTTCATGTTCACAGAAACATATAATAGCAACAACACATTTTCTGTATTGCCAATGTCTCATTTTTTATTTTTTTTTAACCCAATAAGCTCTCTAAAAATTTCGATACAGTTGAAACTTGATATAGTTAGTTCAAAAGATTAACTTGACGGCAATAACGTAGCCTTTTGATTAGAAACCCGATCTATAGATTCCAAGAACTCACCGCTTTACCAGTTCTAGCCACAAAAAAAAAGGGTTAAGGGTTGCCAGCACCACCCACGCCCCCAAACGCTGTGTGAGTCATGTTTAAAAATTTGTCAGCAGCGTCTGTTCACGCACAGATAACCGCAAAAAAAAAAATTGGAAGGAAAAGAAGCCACCAGGCGCCATCTATACTAAGCAAACAAGTACGAGCGGAGTAGAGTTGCCAAGTCTTGCCAAAAATTAAACATAACATTTTGTGCACACACTGAATGTTCATTTGCATTGTCTTCTTTCCAGTACAATCAACCGAATGGCATACCTTATGATGTCAATGGCGGCGCCAAAAGCCAAAGATGACGACGACGACGACGACGACTACGACGTGGATGACGTTGACGACCTTGTAGTGAAAAAAAAAAAATTATTGGCTTCACATACACACACATACCATATGTGCGACTGACACAACGTTGATGTGCAAATATGTGTGAAATTTATTTGCCATACACCCGCATTACACCCCAACAACCCCTTTTTATTTTTCACAAGGCACAAAAAGGGTTGCTCTGCATCAAGTTCGATTACACAAGACCCCCGTTCCCCCACCACTACCGAAATTTCTTGTTTAAAATCACTTGATTGCACAAATGCTCATTGAGCTAATTTTATTTTGTTGTTGTGTTTTTGGCCGAAAAAAGCAACGTGAGCTACATTTACATTTGATGGGATTCAATATATATAGGTGCATGGTAAGAAGCCTTAACAGACCCCGACACGTCTTCCCACACACACACACACGTATACAACTTGGCTGAAGAACCCATCCATTTACAGACTTATTAGCCTTTTAATGCTCACTTATGTGGAAAAATGTGTTTTATACCCCGAAAAGTAAACCAAACCAAAAGCAAACCAAACCAGGCCAGGCCTGGACTGGACTGAACTGGACTGGTCAAAAGCAGCTGGCTTAAAACAAAGGTACTACAAAGGTACGGCATCAACAAGATCAAATTACGGCCCAAACAACATGGTCTTTGATGCACTTGAGCCGGGCTAGCTAATGGGCCTGGCCATTTGGTTGGCTTTACTCTGCTCTCCACTCTCCACTCTCGCTCTCTCTCTCTCTCGCTCTGTCTGACTCTGGTCACTTTGTCTTTCATTCGCTTCCTTTCGGCACTTCAACTAATTACATCAAATAACTTTAATCAGGCATGAGACTTGAGACGCTCTGGTTTCTTGCAACCTCGAAAGCACTAAAGACCAACAACACCCAACCTACTACACTTGGTCAAGAGCGTTCGCTACTTTAGCCAGAGCTAACTTCCTGCAGTTGGCCAACTGCAGAGGAGAGGCTAAAAAGTTAGTGACATAAAAGGGCATTTTATTTCTTAAACTCTTTACGCTTGGCGACGAAGAGAGTCTTCTAATTTTTTAAGTAGATACTTTCTTTGATCAGTGTTGAAAAGTTCTTGAGTATTACAAGTCGACTTCTCACTGCATTATTACGCACCCAAGCAACAATCTTCGATCTCTATCTTATGAAGATTTGCATTGAACTCTAGTAAACTAGGTGGAGCTAAAGAAGAGAGTCATATAAATACTTTCTTTCGAGGCGTACTCAGAAAATGTTGTTGCTGTTATGACCAGTTTTGGAAAGTTCTGCACATTGAGCCAGTCTTCGTTCTCTTTTTGACAAAGATTTGCATTAAATTCTATAGTTTTTTTTTTTTTTTTTTTTTTTGTTTTTTTATTTGCAATCTGTCATGTTAGACAATCAGCAAATTTTATAAGTAAACACAAAAATTGGCAGGATTGATTGTGCTCCAGTGAGTCCAATCAATATACAACAAAACTATTTCCTAGAGGTTATTATACAATACAAAAAAGAAACTAGATCGAGCCAGAAAGAGTCTTCTAAATGTGAACCGTAGAAATTTCCTACTATTTAAAGTAGATATATTCTTTTGAGGCCATCCCAGAAAATGTCCTTGCTGTTATGTCCAGTGTTGAAAATTTCTCGAGCTCAAAAGTTCGACTTCAATCTGCACCTAGGTAGTTAATGAACTAGTCTTAGATCTTTACCTTTTGATGATTTACATTAAAGCCTGTAGAAAATATAAAAAAGAAGCAAGACAAAGCCAAGAAGCAATGAGATCATAGATCATAGAAATCTTCGTAGAAGCTCATTCTAATCTAATAAGTTAACGCCGTGCTTTGGACTGTATTTCTTCGAGAAGGATCTCCAAAGCCAATTAGCGTTTACATATTTTTTAATGCCGCTTTTGAGTAGAAATCGCAAGAAAAACTTCCGGTTCCAAGAAGATGAAACACCGGAAGACACGTTCAAATTACTGAAGTCATTATTTTCAAGTCATTATTCTAATATTCGAAAATGGCGGACTGTTGAAGACTTTATCTATATAGATACTATACTATACAATATCATATAGAAACGCTTAAGATATTTTGCAAAAGAGCAAAAGAAGAGCATTTGCATGAAAAGTAACAGTCATAAAGAAAGAGAGTCCAAAACGTCATCTTACCTTGAACTGGTCACACTGTACTTGATTCTTCAGCCTAAAGGTCTGCGTTGCTCTGGCTACAACATTTTTTTTTAATATAAATTGACTTCTACCTTATAATTTTGTAAATAAATAAAATGTACTTGATTCTGCGATACATCACTTTCATTATAATATCAGATGACAGATGATACAATATTTTTTTATGGAAATCTCTTTCCATCAAGACATCTTTAAGTTTCAAAAGAGATTATGGGCAAAGGAGCTCAACTCTCTTTAAAAAAAAAGTATAATTTATGATAACCAATACTATGAAATTAATAAAACAAAAATTTATTTTGACTTCCTAGGCTCTGGCTCTGGAAGTCTTTCTTCAAGTTCTTCTGCTTCACGTGCGTCTCTAACTTCTCATTACATCAGAGGTAGCTTGCCTTTCCAAAGAAGTCACAGTTAGTCTTATCAGAATTTTCGATTTATTCTATGGACATCCCGAAAACACAAATCCGACTTGCTCAGCTTCTGTTTCTTCCTTCCGAGAAGAAATTAACAGCTTCCACTGCTACTGCCATTACTTTTCAGTTGAACCTCGTTAAGACCCACGGCAACCCTTTTTTTTCTTAGTATCTTAAGTATAGCTAAATATTTACATTTTTGTATTGCTTTGATTCTATTTTTTTGCAACTTATTGGTTTCTATCGAATGACTAGAAACTTTTTGCTGACCAAACAAACATGCCGAGCATTTTAGCTATTAAATGCCTTTTGATCATAAATCAATTTTTTTGTTACTCGGCTACATTTGTTGCACACACACACATACCCTCACACATACACACACATAGACATGTGTTAATCCAATTAACTTAACTTGCATCAAACACATTCCTTTCTACTTACTACCTACGAACTACAAAAACAAAACAAAAAAAAAGGAATCCCAACAAAAAGTGTTTCAAAGAAAACTCCAACTCCAACTTTTATAGTTCTGGCTACAAAATTTCACATGAAACTTGGCTTAAAAAGTTTCGGCCAGTCTTGTCGACGCATTTCCTTGGAATATCTTACAGCAACAACAACAACCAGCGCTAGACATCATTTCCAGGTCTGGGCTCTTAACTTTTGCAAATAGCCAGACAGACCGAGCGACGGACCGACAGTCCGTCCCTCCGACCAACCTCGACAGTCAGATTGGTAAGTCTGGGGCGCCTCAAAAGCGTTTTCATTGATATTTACGACCAGCTGCAACTACAACCAACAGTTAACAAAATATAGTCAATACTTTAAGATTTTTATGTGGTAAGCCACATAGAGGAGAAACTTCCTTGAGAACCTTCTAAGACTCTCACAAAAGGAAACTATAACTTTATGGCATTATGTGACAACAACAACAAAAAAACAAATTCTTGTTGCTTCTACAGACATATCATATAGTTTGATATTTAAGGACTTTTTTTTTTATATTTATGAAAAGAAACGTTTGAAACAAGAGTGCATCAAGTCTAAGTTCCTGAAGGGAGAAACATAAAAGGGCAACACTTGACAAAAAGTGGGATGCGGTCAGGCTATCCCCGAAGTTCCTGAAGTTGCATATACACATTATTTAAGCCGATTACATACTGATTAAAAATTGGATACAAAACAACATTTTACCTAAAAAAATGGCGTACGTAAAGTCGGGCGTGGACGACCTTGGGATACCACTGTAAGCTGTACCACTAGCTTGCAATAAAATGCGGTTCTTTCACAAAAAACCAAAAACAAAAGAATTTTTAGCAACAATTTTTTTTTTACCGATCGTTCCTATGGGAGCTATATGATAAAGTCAACCAAATTAGCAACAGTGCTTACAAACTATAAAAAACTTTTGAATATCAAATTTGGTCTCAATATCTTTACAAACAAACAAAACTCAACAAATTTTGTTTGAAAAAAGATTTTTTGGAAGATCGGCCCTATAGGAGCTATATGATATAATCAACCGATTCTTCGAAAATTTATTACAGTACTCTAAAAAACATCTGAATGCCAAATCTGGTTACGACATCTTTATTACCAAACGAAATATAGCGAATTGTGCACAAAAAAAGTTATTTTGTTCGATTGGCCCTATGGGAGCTATATGATATAGTTAACCTGTTTAGATCAAACGCGCTTGAAAACTTAAAAAAACTTTCAAATGCCAAATTTAGTTGCGGTTTCTTCATAAGCAAATGAATTATCCATCTACATCTTTTTTTTTGAGGTCGTCTGAAACACCCATATGGGAGTTATATAATTTAACCCCGATATCAAAAAAATAGAATAAACTTGTCTTCTATGGAATAATGTGGGATTTAATGCGAAAGTTTGGTTACTGTAGCTCTTACCATCTCTGAGATCTAGGCGTTCAAACGGACAGATGGACGTATATCGACTTCTCTAGTCGCTGTAATCATATTTTACGTAACTTTGGGGTGTCTCCGACGACTCCTTCTATATGTTACAAATATTTTCAGCCCGCACTAACTTAATATACCCTTTGTACCATACGGTAAAGGGTATACAAAATATATTTTTTTTTAAACAGTTGCCTTAACGTTCTATCAATTTAACCATTATTTGTAGTTCACTCGATACTCTCACGCACACACAGACACCCTGCATACTTCATTTCGTTACGTGACGATTTTTAAAATATTTCACACTAAGCTTAATTAATTAAAATACGTAACAGACAGCTCCGAATAAGCTAAGACAAGATAAATAAATCTAAAGAGTTATCCATTAATTTTCGAAACTATGTGAAATTTTGAAACTAAATCTTGATTCAAGCTTCAATATTTCTTATTTTACATTTCAGGTTAAACTTGATATGCTCTAATCAAGTTTTTCAATTTGATTCAAGTATATTACATATTTACTTTAAGAGAAAATATGATCTTAATTCAAGATGCAAATATTTTGGATTAAAATCTTGAGAGCTTGTTTCAGGAATATTACACACTCATATAAAGTATTCTGATGTCTCAATTTAAGTTTAAAATATATTTGTCTACGAACAGGAACGCTCGGCGTATGGGCTCCCATGTTGTAGCGGACCGCTATACTTTTGAAGTGGTCAAGGAATTCACGTACCTTGGCACCGCCGTTAACACTGAAAATAACATCAGCCTGGAGATAAAGCAGAGAATTACATTTGCCAATAGGTGTTACTATGGTCTCAGTAAGCAGATGTGCAGCAGAGACCTCTTTCGAACGACAAAAGTACCACTCTACAAGACGCTCATCTTGCCCGTGCTCTTATACGGCGCAGAAGCATGGGTTGTGCAGCTGCTCTTGGGGTGTTTGAGAGGAAAATTCTACGCAAAATCTTCGGTCCCGTACGTTTTGAGGAAGGCTATCGCATACGGATGAATCACGAGCTGTACGAGCTCTACGACGACATGGATGTTGTCCAGCGCATCACAGTACAATGTCTGCGCTGGCTCGGCCATGTCGTACGTATGGATAATGATGCTCCAGCGAAAAAGGTATTCGAAGCGAAAGCCGACGAAGAAAGACGGAGGGGACAACCACGACTCCGATGGAGAGATCAAGTGGAGGACAACCTATCCTCCCTTGGTATTTCTAATTGGAGAAGGCGCGCGCAAAGCAGAAGCGCCTGGCGAGTGCTGTTGAGGTCGGCCGTAACCTAAAAGCGGGTTGTAATGGCCATACGATGATGATGAAGATGATATATTTGAAATACGACTTAATTTAACTTATTTCAAGAACATTTCGTTCTTACTTTTTAAGAAATTAAGACTTAAAATCGAAATACTTAAAATAAGGTCGAAATTCTACATTTCAACATTATGTTTACCTATTTTAAGAACATTTCGTCCTTATTTTAAATTAAAACTTAAAATCGTAATACTTGAAATAAGATCGGAACTCTCAATTTTAAGATTTGCGTTCTTTCAGCCACGTCAAATGCGAATTGCCTAGTTTTAAGTACGCTATACTCAATTCTTTTCTTTTTAAGAGTATGTACAAGTCGTTTATGTCATATGTGTTTTTATTTTTTGGTTTCATAAATTGGTGCACCCTTTTTTTTTTGTTTATTGGTTCCACAATATTGTCTTGGTTTCCAAAATTGTCCAAATTGGCTCACATAGTTTGGCTTAAGCAGCAGGACATAACCTAAGCTAATTGAAAGAACTTTATATTGCAAAACTCTCCTAAATTTTTCAAATTATCTTTTATATTTGAGAGCAAATATTTGAATGCATTTGAAAAGAAAGCCAAAGACAAATCCTATTTTTGGCTCAAAAATTTATTTTTCTTTTTCAAACATTTTTTTGCTCAAATAGCTATGTTGGTTGCCCAAAAGACAACATTTTTAATAAGCTTGGAAAATTGGAAGTAAATATGAAATATTTCATGTAGAGCAATAATATTAGCAAAAGCTCTGACAAAGTTGATTGTTTGCATATTTGTGCTTTGTGTAGAGCATAAAAATGTTTTCTATTTTTTGACATAATTCGTTGCTCAACTGGAAACCAGAGTGACCAGCCTACAAGCTTGTAAAGCAATAAAGCCTAAAAACGAATATTCGATAGGCCACTGTTTATTTTTGCTGACTTCTTTGAGAGAAGGAATTTTGCTTAGTACTCTTGAAAAGGTATTCAATAAGTAGCCAAGCCAAAACTTGGAAATGTTTTGTGTTTGCTCATATTTCAATCAACTTGCATGTTGTTTAAGCCATTTTGCTTTTCCTTGCCTTTTTTTTTTTTGTTTTTTTTTACTTTTTAATAAAGCACTTTATATGGGCCTTGGCATATAAGAGTGAAATCCACAAACTGCAAGGGCTTTAACTTTCCGCTTCAGTTCAGCTTCAGCTCCAGCTCAGATGTGTGCTGTGCGTGTCCTGTAACATGTCGTAAACACATCCATAAACAGATGGCACTCTTTCCACAGACTTGAACATAATCATCAAAATTTTCATATCTCCATTTGACAGCAGACACACACAACGATATGCTTGGTATGTTTGTAGAAGATTCTCTACTTCCCAAAAACAAAACACAGCATCATCTTTCTTGCTTTCTTTGGGGTCTGCCTCTGTGGCAAAGGTTTGATTAGTCATAAAAACGCGCTTGTGTCATTGCAGATGTATGACGTAGTAGGTACTTCAAATACTAATACAAATACGTTGCGTACCTCACCCCGCACGCTCCACTCTCCTCTCCACTCCACTCCTCTCCACATGCCCTTTGATGCTCCGGCTGTCTTGCTGTCATTTTATGGATTTACCTAGGAACAAAAACAGAGACCCTCTCTAGCTTTTGCATCCAACTCAACTTGACGCCATCTCGTATATAATCCTAGTCATATATTTTTTTCGTTTATGAGCTTTCGCATTTGAAAGTCGTAAAATGCATTTTAACAGTCATGTTATGTGTCGTGTTTTCTTGCTGTTAATATACACTATGTAAACCCAGGGTCAAGGGGTTTATGTGTAGCTAGAGACATCAGGAAAAAGTTCGTTTCGATTGTTTAGATTCAATTAAGAATAATTTTCTTACTGTTTACAGTAGGTATAGGCGATAGTGTGTCGATATATCTGAATAACGATATTATTTCGTTGACAGTCGACTATTTTCTCAGGATGACCCTGCTCGACGATTTATCCGATATCGATGTTTTTCTTCGAATTCGGCGTCAAATCTAAACACTGTACGGAAGAGGGATAGTGTATCGATGTATCGGAAAATATCGGATTTTCTTCGTTGACAGTCGACTTATTGCTATTGATAATTCTGCTGGACGATTTATATGATATTTTTTCCGATATTGACGATACATACAAATTCGGCGTCAAATCTAAGCATTCAAGGGAGCAAGGCCACTTTTTAAAATTTAAAATATGATGGCGGAGATAAGTCTCATTTCACTGACCTATCAGCTTTTTCCCAATGATTACAGTAGGCCTGAGCGATAGTTTCTCAATATATCGGAATATATATATATATTTTTTCTTTGACCGTCGACTTTTCTCTATCCTTATCAATGCTCGACTATATATCCTATATCGATGTTTTTCTTCGAATTCGTCAAATCTAAGCATTCAAGGTGGTTACGATACAAAAGATCGATATATTGATATATCAGGAAATTTATATTCGTATGTTGACAGTCGACTATTTTCTATTGATAATCCTGGTCGATGATTTATACGATATTTTCTTCCTACTCTGGTGATATATACTAATTCGACGTCAAATCTAACCATTCAAGTTGGTTACGGTACGGAAGATCGATATAGTGATATATCGGGAAATTTATATTCTTTCGTTGACAATCGACTATTTTTTATTGATAATCCTGCTCGACGACTTATACGATATTTTCTTCCAACTGTGGTGATATATACAAAGGTGGTTACGGTAGGGACGAGTGATATCGGTATATCAAAATTTTCCATCGATATCCATGCTCGACGATATATCCAATATCGATATTTTTCTCCAATACTGACGATGTATAAATGAAATGGCTACTTAGGGTCATTTTTGAAAATTAAAAAAAAAAAGCGGCAGAGGTCAGTCTTAATACACTAACCCCTAAACACTGCCCGTGATCTTCTGCATCCGTTCTATGAACTTAAATAATTTAGAAAGGGAAAGAGGGATTAGGAATAGCCACCCCACTTCCATAGCTGCCATGCTCTACCGTCTTCAAACCATCCTCTGCATGCTTTTTCATTTAAAAATACAATATCCCCTCACAATGGACTACATGGTCTCTGGGCGATCTCGGCATAGACTGAGCAGCCTAACTAACCAAACCTTACCTAACAGGTGAACAAAAGCAACATATATTAGAGAAATCGAACTGATAAACATTTCTGATCTGGATCGCCCAACACGTCTATGACAAGCCATCATCCAAGAAATAGTTGACAAAATCAAGGAAATGATCATCTTATCCGAATTAGTGGTAATCACAATCTATGTATTTCACCAATCCTTGGATTGACATATCTGTGGAAAAAAACTACCCTAACTAGTAAAATGATCCTAGTAAGCAACAATTTAACACAGGTTCATTTATTTGAAATATGGTAAGTAAACAAAATAAAGCTAACAATTAAAAAACATGATCGTTCCATTTCAGGGAACTAGCGAACATTGACGATTTATCAAAAAATTAAAAAAGTTCCTCGAAGGGGAAATTGATCGATGCTGTAAAGATGTGTACAGTGGCGAAGCGAGAGCGTTGAATGTGGGGTGTGATGAGCCGCAAAATGCCGACTCGATTCAACAAATTGCCGACAAATAACCGATTCTGAAGTGGTGTCACACCCCCACACCCCCACCTCGCTACGCCCCTGGATGTGTAGTATAACATATTGTTAGGGCTTGCAACCTTTGGAGATCCCAGATTCGTGAAAATGTTTTTCTCGAAAGCAATATGACTCTCTCGAAGGCACAGAATTTAATGGAGCGAGAAATCGATAATGAATTTGACTGCATCGAGAAAAAAATGGGAAACATCAGGGAACAACATTCTGGTTGAGATGTTACCATTTCAACAGATAAAACATTTTGGAAAAAGCAAATTGTTGCCGTGAGTAATCCTGTATTACATTTAAATACGGAAGATCCGAAAAGTATTGCGAAAACGGAAATGAAAACTTTTTTTTTTTGCACCAACAGTCTTCGCTGGACTCCAATCCACTAACTTTATAGGAGTCCCTGTCGACAAAATTCACGAATCTTTACCAACTTGCAATGATATTTGCTGCTGTGGCGAAGTGTGTTCCGTCGGAGCGACTACCTTTCCTTGTAGGCGTTCATTCTAAACTACGTGACGCTACAGGGTAGAGGAAGGGTCTGGCGAAGCGTCATGAGATAATAAAGTTATATGGAAAATATTCCAAAATATTTCGTTACTGAGTCACAAGGGGGAGGGAGTTCTATTTTATGGCTTGGACGTGGGTCTAATTTGTGGAAGATGACTCGTGCACCCAGCTGAGTACTAGCTGCGTTAGTGGTCGCACCTTGCTGATTGCTCAGGGTGACAGGAGTCTTCAAGGTGTTCTCCGCTTTGCTCCTGACCAAGGGGCTATGGGATACAGTTGCCTGGTTTTTGGACGGGTTAAGCTGACTATAAGTCCAGTGACCTTTTTCATCCAATTCTTGAGATTCATTATGGAAAACGAACGGAACAGACTTTCGACAGAACATTTATGGCAAAAAATATGTTTGGCAAGTGTCAACGATTCTTTGTGTTATTGTAAGAAATCCAAATAAGCTGATTTTTTGTATGTATCTGCATTTATTTATGACTCATTTTTTTAAAATTGTTTGGACGATATATGGATATCCACATCGGTTTCGTGCGAAATTCGAGTACGCGATGTCCATTCCTAGTTTACAGTGTATTCCAAAGTCGACCTCACACTTGCTTTTTCTTAGCTTTTAACACTTTGATGCATTAGTTTTTTTATTATTTTTATTATTATTATTATGAAATGGCCTTGCGCAAATTGCTCTGCCTGCTTTTAAATGCAATTCAATATCGCAAGTTTTTTCAAGTTCAGTTCTGGAACTTTACAATTCAGGAAGTTAGAGTGGGGTAGAGTAGGATAGGGTAGTGTGGGCGGGGTAGTGCTGTAAAGTTGCAGCAACTTGGCCAATAAAATGTAATTAATTTGCAAAAGTTCTTGCAAAAGGCACAGCCAATAAAGCAAGCAAAGTGTGACGTAAGCCGCAAAAAAGGCCACACCAACTACAACAACAAACGGCCAAACAAAGAGCAGAACAGAGAATAAAGCAGATAAGAAGAGTTAAGAGAGAGCGCAAAGCCAACTAGGAGAGCAGAGCACAAAAATGTCAGCTAGACATAAACTTATAAAAGCTTAAAAACTCTGGCAGCCAGGGTTGTCGTCGTTGTCGACGTTGTGCTCTGTGTGTTTGTTTGTGCTAGGCTGCACTTTGGAACTGAGGCTGCATTAAAAAGTTAATAAAACCGAAGTATGCCACAAGTCGGGCCGCAATTTGTGGCAGCCACAGCACAGCACAGCATAGCACAGCACAGCTCAGCTCATATGAATATATATATACCTACATACCATATTATATATGTGGCATAGCTAAAAGCTTAAGCAAGCGTACAAAAAAAAAGAAAAAAGCAAAAACTTGCAGCAAACTTGTTGCACATTAGCAAAGAGCTCTTTGTGCCACAAAACTGTCGCAGTAGGTGCAATAAGCGCATCAACAACAACACTGTGTGTGTGTGTGTGCTGGTGAGTATCTATGTGCTGCTCTGCTTTCAATCCCCAATGGCTAAATCGACATTGGAAAGTGGTTCAAAGTGTCGGAACTGCCAAGTATCTCAAACAATTAAAGCCCTCAACAGTCGCGGCGCTTGCTGCAAGTGGTAATTAAGTGCCTTGGATTTATCATCTCGTTTGCCGCTTATATATACATATATATGTTACAGTATAGTAAATATATATGTTGCATAAGTACTGTATGTGTACTTGTGTGTGTGTATGCCAACTACTATGTAAATGTATTGGCTGGTTGGCTGCCTGGCTGGCTTTGAGTGTCTGCCACGTCACTAGCGGTTAGATTTAAGCACTCACTCATTTACCCTGCCTCCCTCTCAACCCGTCTCTCACAATCATGCCCCACATGCAGCATCCACAAGTGCAATGTGGCCAATTGAAAACATTGAACAAGTGCCATACCAATACAAACGTTCAAATGTCCAAGTCTAAATGCTCTATAAGCAGTTTAAAGTCGAACAGTTGGGCCTAGCCGACTTTGAGCTACCCTACCTAAGTAAGTTACCTTACATTAAGTTCATTTTATTCACTATTCGTCTATAATTCTCAACTAGTTTAATCGCATTTGCTTTTTGAAGTATCTTGAACTTGCTAGTTTTTTTTCACAAGTTTCTTTTAATATTGAATTTTTTTGTTTTTTTTTTAATTATGGAAAGTTAAAAACTATTAGTTAAGACAAAGCTCGATGTGATCAGTGCCCCCCAGAGATTGTTTCCTCAAACCCGCAATTCTCAAGTAGACCGATTTATACTTTGCAATCCTGCCCAATCCCAAGGCCTTGTCAAGAGCATCTATCTAGAATTTTTTTTTTCACAAGTTTCTTTTAATTTTGAATTTTGTTTTTTTTTAATTATGGAAAGTTAAGAACTCTTAGTTAAGACAAACCTCGATGTGATCAGTACCTTCCAGAGACTGTTTCCTCAAGCCCTCAATTCTCAAGTAGACTGTTTTTAACTTTGCAACCCTAACCCTGCCCAATCCCCAAGCCTTGTCAAGAGCATCTATCTAGAGTTTGAAATTGGTAGACCAAAGTTACCATTTTGGAGCTGTCTACGACGATTGACGCTAATTAAGAGCGCATTAAAACGATTCCAAGTTAGCATTGTCTGTGTGTGTGGGCGTTGGGGTCATAGGGGAGCGGTTTGACCCTAGAGGGAAACTATTTGATGGAATAGCTTTGGGCTTGGGCTTGGAGTGCCTGTCAGCTTGCAGCCAGCTTGCAGTTAATTGCATTGATTGAGTTCTTGAGTGTTGAAGACGCCACTCAGTGGAAGAGCAGCTGCCACGAGGGGGCTCCAATCTTATGCATTATAAATGGCGACTATTTGGCACAAAACAAAAACACTTTTAAGAACTTACAAGACTAACTATCTTTTTATATATGTCGGAGTCTGACTCAGGGATGGAGTGTGTTTTGGGGCAAAAATATTTTCAATTACAAATTGTATTTTTCCGTTTAGATAAGCAAAATTTATGGCAGTGTTGCCTGCAATCCTGCTGCCACAAAAGCCAAAGCAGCCGGGGTCTCTCCACAATCAATTCCCTAACGATTGTGCTGGAGCTGGTGCTGGGTTTTCGTGGTGCTCTCGATTCCTCCTGTGCAGAGCAACAAACACTTTTGCGCTTGGCTGGCGACGCAGTTGTAAACAAGGCTGCAGATGATGACGACGGCTACGACGACGAGGACAACAACGTTGAAGAAGGTGAAGAAACTGTAGAAGATGAAGAAGAAGCGGCGTAAAAAAAGAAAAAGTGGCAAACTGGTAGTTCGCTTTGGTGTGGCGTACAGATTTACAGCATTTTCTTTTACGTGCTTTTTGTGGCGCCGCCAAATGTCACGTACGCAGACAGCCATAGTTATAGCCACAGCCATAGCCCGGCCAGAGTCCAGAGACAGTAGCTGGAGCGGTGAACTGCTGCTCATCCGTAATGCTTGCTTGCGTTTCTTCCTCTTTTTTTTTTTGGTCTACCACATGCTGCATGTAAATGCAATGCCAGCCAAACTTATTATTGTTAAAATGAAGCACGCCCACGACCATGCCTCTAGAGCTTGGTCAAGCAGCGACATTCTTCTGCCAGCTGACTTGCCAAAAAATACTTCAAATTAAAATATCTAAGCATAACATCTTAAAGGCAATAATCGCCTTTAACTTTACAATCATCTGCATCATCTTTTTATCATCTTCAACTTTATAATCATCTTCATCAACTTATTCAACATAATCATCATCATCTGGCTTGCTGCATTTTTCTGCTAGCTAACTTGCCAATAAATACTTCAAATAGAAATATCTAAGCACAACATCTTTAAGGCTATCCTCATCATCTTTTTCAACATCATCATCTGTTTTGCTGCATTCTTCTGCTAGACGACTTGCCAACAAATACTTCAAATTATGTAAAATATCCAAGCAAAACATCTTTAAGGCTAGTGCATCATCAATATTTATCTCTAATTTTATAATCATCTTCATCATCCTTTTTATCATTTTCAACTTTATAATTATCTTGGTCATCTTCATCAACTTTTTTATCAGCTTTTTCAACATCGTCATCTGGTTTACTGCATTCTGCTGCTAGCTGACTTGCCAAAAAATATTTTAAATTAGAATATCTAAACATAACATCTTTAAGGCAATCCACATCATCTTTTTCAAGATCATCATCTGACTTTCTGCATTCTTCTGCTAACTAACTTGTCAAAAAAGTACTTCAAATTAAAATATCTAAGCAAAACATCTTTAAGGCTAGTTGATCATCAATATACATCTTTAGCTTCATAATCATCTACATCATCTTTTTTATCATCTTCAACTTTATAATCATCTTGGTCATCTTCATCAACGCTTTTATCAGCATTTTCAACATCATCATCATCATCTGTTTTACTGCATTCTGCTGCTAGCTGACTTCCCAAAAAAATAATTTAAATTAGAACATCTAAGCATGACATATTTAAAGCTAGTTGATCATCAATAATCATCTTTAACTTAACAATCATCTGTTCATCTTCATCATCTTTTTTACCATCTTTAACTTTATAATCATCTTCGTCAACTTTTTTATCAGCTATTTCAACATCATCTGGCTTACCGCATTCTGCAGCTAGCTGACTTGCCAAAAAATACTTCAATTTAGAATATCTAAACATAACATCTGTAAGATTAGTTGCTAAGCAATAATCATCCTTAACTTTTTAATCATCTTGGTCATCTTCACCTTTTTCAATCATCATCTGGCTTGCTGCGTTCTTCTTCAACAACTCTTTTATCAACTTTTTCAACATCGTAATCCTCATTTGGCTTTGCTGCAAAAACTTTTGTTGCCCGCAGAATTCAAAATGCTTGCAACTCAATTGAATTAGACTACAAATTTGCTGACGAAGATGATGACGATGAATGCGGCGGCATCAGCGTCGACGTCTACGTCGACTGCACAAAAGTTATGCGTCTGTGGCACATTAAATTTCAATTAGTTGTACTTAGAGGTGTTGAAGCAACGCAATTGCTAGCTAGCTTGCAACAATAAGTGGTTGCGGGGGGTTTGTGGCAGACAAATCGGTGGGGTAGGAATTTCGAAATTGCAATTGTTTTGTCTCGTTTGTCAATATTGTTGCATTCACTCATTCAATTGCTTTCAATTAGAACGCGGAGTGCACTCAAACGGAGCATATTGCAACTAATGAAGTGCATTTTATTGGCATACCAACCAAACCGTTCTTTAATGGATCCAGGCGCCTAACAACAATTTGAATAATGTCTGTCAATATATCAAATTCTCGACATAATCATATTTGAGGCATTTTCGAGAAGTTTCAACTTGTCGTCTATTTGGTAAACTAACAAACCATTTAATTAAAATTTTATGAAGGCTATTTTAAGACCCAAATTGTTTATTAAGAAAGTACTATCATAAGAAAGTCCCGCATTGTAATCCCAAATTTGGGCGCTAAATTTAAAAATCTTTAAATATAGTTCAATTTATTTTCAACTTTTTACAAATAGTTTCTCTTTTTATAAAAAAAATCTTGACGGTGAGTCAACTACAACTTCATTAAATGCAGTTCATTGTACCATTGCATCGAAGTTCGTGTAAAATTTTATCTTGTATTTATCGTAAACAGTCAGCTATCGAGTAATTTCAAATAAATAAACACTTTCCGGGGGAAACTTGGCTCCATAAGGTACTACATATATACGACACGTACTATGTAATTTCAATTTAATGACTTGATAACAAAATGCTTGCCAAGACATTTTCAAAACTTGCGTGAGTTATCAAATTAACTCTTTTGCGCTCTTAAATGTAGTTTAATGCCATAGTTTAGCATAGGGTGCTTTTTTTGGTTGGGGGGGAGAGCTGGACATGGGTTCTTCATCTGAAACTCTGTCCAAGCTTGAAATATACTGATCGTTTGTGGGCTGTTTGGAGCGTGTGAAGCCATCAAAAATAAAATTGACACGTTCGCCAAAGACGGCAGCAACAACAACAACTGGAAGAACGAGGCATGCCGCAACGCCTCAGTCGTAGCAAGATAAGCGAGTCGTAGAACACGCAATGCTAGCGCAACTACAACATACCAAATATGCCCAGGTACAGTCAGCGCAAAAATTGTTCGTACAGCTTTAAATATAGAGTTTATGGTGCTCTGTGGAGGTTAGGAATGGAGCCGTTCTCCAAAAACAACTACGTTTTAAAGATGACATAGTGGGATTCCGGGTATCTTTCAGTTTTCTGAAAGCGCCTTCTATGTGCTGGAAAGCCGCCATAGTATACTGTTTTTGATGAATGGACTTTTTGATACGACCTATAACATCGTGGAGGGCCGTGTCCGTAGATTTCCCATTCATATAGGCGTGCTGCGCATCTGAAAGTCTATGCTTCTCTATCGTAGTTCTTATATGTATGTCTATAATTCTCTCTAGTGTTTTCAAAAGGAAAGAAGTGAGACTAATTGGTCTGAAATCCTTTACTGCTTCATGTTTCTTCCTACCCGCCTTGGGTATGAAGACCACTTTAACCCTTCTCCAGCTTAATGGGATGTAGGTTAGTCTTAAACAAGCTCAGAAAATGCTTCCTAGCCAAGATTGAATGTGCTTCAGTAACTTCTGGAGCATGATCGGTAGTATACTATCTAGACCTGCTGATTTAAATGGCTTAAAACTGTTTACTGCAAAAGCTATTATATCCTGATCTATGATCGACTTTATAATCTCCTCCGAGGGTTGTTGCGCTACCCAGCTGCTGGGGGCTTGCTGCGTACTGCATCCAGGGAAGTGACATCTAACTAAGGTTTCTAGGAATTCTTTTGCCGAGCTCGTCCACCTCTGATCCTCTTTTTTGACGAAAGTAGGATTAGAGTGGTCTTTGGACAGAATCTTGCTCAGTCTAGCCGATTCCCTTGTGCTCTCAATGGATGTGCAGAAGGATTGCCATGAGGCCAATGTTGCCTTCCTGACTGCTTTTTGTAATCTCTTCTCATGTCTAAATAAGGTTGTCGGTTGCCAGTTAGGTAGCATTCGTTGAAGACTGCTCTTAGTTTCTTCCTGAGCTGTTTCAATTCTCCATTCCACCATGGTGGCGAATTGTTCCTGGTAACACTGATTGGTGTAGTTCTCTTGAAAGCCCAATTAAGGGTTTTCTCGAACATATTGATGTTTTCGTCTAGGTCCTCGGCAGAGAATATATCCCTTCCTGAGAATCTACCGCCTAGCTTTTTTGCTGATACATGTACTAACGAATCGTTCTCAGTCTGTTCTTCTGGGATTTCTAAAGGAGGATGGAGTAAAGGATCTACCTAGAAGATTGAAAAGTATTAGGCAGTGATCAGACATTGATGGTCTGTCTAGCTATAGAAAATCAGTTTTCTTGGAGAATCAGCCCAATATTCAATGTATTGTAATACTCTTCTAGAATCAATATCTTAAGTAAACTGAAAGATACCCGGAATCCCATTTTTTCATCTTTAAAACCTATCTATTGAAAATCTGTTTTCTTTAAAGTATTGTCTATATATCGTTATACTCTTCTGGAATTAATATCTTGGAAAAATTAAAAGATATCCGAAATCCCATTGGGCATTTTTAAAATCTAGCTATAGAAAAATAGTTTTCTTTTCTTTTCTGGGAATCAGCCCAATATTTACTATAATGTAGAACTCCTCTAGAATCAATATCTTGAGTAAACTTACAGCTACCCGAAATCCCATCTTGTTAACTTTAAAACCTTGCTGTAGAAAATCAGTTTTCTTTAAAGTATTGCCCCGCTTCTAGAGACCCTTAGCTTAAAAAGTGTCTGAATCATTTTTGCTGCCACTGTATTTCGTAGAGTAATAGGAGACAGCAAGAGACAAGACCCACGAGAGGCATGCCACAAGCACCGTTACGTGGCACGCTGCAACAAAGTTGTATGGAGGAACAACAACAGCACCAACAGCGGCAACAAAAAATTGGAGTGAGACTTTGAGGCTTGGTCGCTGTTGGCTCCGTCGGTTCGTCTCGTGGTCATGGTAGTGTTTGGTTCGAGATTGTTATTGGGGGCCGACGTTTTAAACATGCGCGCTTATCATAATGATGACGTTTACATTTCAATTAACGAACTACAACATACATAATTGCAGCAGTCAAATTATATAATTATACACTCACACACACACATAGACACACACATGCAGGCAACAAGAGGCGGCATGCAACATTTTATGCATATTGACAGCAACTCAAGCAAGTTGGCAGCTGCAACAGGCCGATGAGGAGGAGAGAGACACCAGAGACACCGGAGACCGGAGGAGACCCAACACCAAAGACCGAAGACTGAAGACCGACAAATGCAATGCAGGTGTTGCCCCATGTGTCAAAAAATAATCATTTTAAAATCACTTCAAGTTGCACAGAGAAAGAGATGAAAAATGCGTTCATAAAAGGCGTCACAATTTAACAGGCCCGCGTCCGTTCCCGCTCCCCTGCCCCGACACACTCCCGCGCTCGGATGCGGACCCGGGAAGCTGAGAGTAAACAGTCATCCAGTCAAGTCAGCCGGCACTGATGGCCTGTCAAGTGTTTTTTGTTTTTTTTTTTTTTTCATTTCATTTCTTGTTGCCGTTTTGTTGTAATTGGGGCGTGCCACAGCGCGTTGCGGAGGTTGGTAGGGGGGGTTCTTGGAGGTCAGCACCATTTGTACTGGTTGACTGACCTGCCTTATGGTTTATATTATATTAACTACAGTGCCTACAGACAAATTTGCTTCTGACAAGCAGCTGGAAAAAAATACTTTAAAAGACAAAAAACAATTTGTATTATAAAAAAAATAAGTAATATTAAGAGATTAAAGCCTTTAAAATATTTTATTATTGAACAAATATTTTAATAGTTTTTGGCTCAAAGAGTTTTTTTTTTAATTTTTAAATAATTTTTGAGTTTTATTGGTTTTATTTTGGAGCTGATAGTGAAATGTTGTATTTTTTCCTTTAATTTTTACGAGATACGCAAAAATATTTTTTTTAATTTTTATGTTTTTACAGCTGTTTTTAAAAATTTATTTTTTTTCTTTTGACATAGAATTACATAGAATTTAAATATTAATTGGTTCATTTTAAAGTTTAAAATAAAGAAAAACTATTTGATAGTTTTAAAATTTTATTTAAATGTGTATTTGAATAGTTTTTGGTTTAAGAGATATTTATTTTATTTTATTTAAAATTTGTTTTGTAATTTATATGTTTTTGTTCATATAATAAAAATGTGCTTTCTCTCTTATTTTTTAAAATAGAATTTAAAATAAGAAAATGGTTGATAGTTTTACATTTATTTTTATATAAAAATGTAATTTGAATTTTAAAGCTTGTAATTAAATATATTATTTATATTTAATCTATATATAAAAAGAATCTTATGTTTTACCTGTTACGGGTGTTCTCATGAATGCTTTGATGAATTTCAAATCTGATTTTCGCGTGTGTTAGAATCAATCAATACGAAAGTTTTAAGCCCTATTTAAATTATATTTATGTAGATAGATAGATAATGTCAATAAGAAAGTTTTAAGTCTATTGCGATGTATTTTTGTATATTGGTTCGATTTATGCATTTGTGTGAATATCGTGAATATCGCATAGTAGAAAAATGTTCAACACCGGGTATTGGAGATTAAGACAAAAGCGTAGTCGCAAAAGGCTTGAAATGTTGTTTCTGTGGGGCATGAATTTATTAGAGATGTAAGCTCTCTTAAGAATTCTTAAGCTCATCCATACGGCTTTTTAGAGAGTCATGAAGTCAACTAATCCAAAAATCTTATGTTTGTCTAGATAAGCTAACTAGAGAATCTTACGATGTTTATACGCGTTAAGAGTACTCAAAAAGCCTAGGCAGGAAAAAATCTGCCGGGCTCACTTTTTATATAAAAGCACATAATAATTACTTTTTATATACCAAATACTCTTTCCTGAATGCATTTTAAGCTATGTATGACTTTTTTTTTAGCAAACAAAGTTAAAAACATGCGAAACATCGATGTATTGATATATCGCAGTTATAATAAAAAAAATAGTAATAATAATAAAATATTCAAAATATATTTTCTAAATTAAAATTTATATCTGTTTTTTTTTTGACAATAAAGCAAACATTTGAATCGAATTGAAACTTTAAAAATATCGATACATCGATGTTTTTCTGTTAAAAGCATCAAACACATCGCAGTTTTCCAGCACTGCTTGCTATATACTTTTCGGAAATAATTTTTAAACCAGCTTTTATACAGCTTTGACAAAGCCATAGTTATGTAATATATATTAAAGTACAGGGTCTGCTCGAAAACTATTTAGGCCGATTTGTATACAATTGAAAAGATATACAGATAATGATTTTTCCATATTGTATTTATAGATTAAGACTAAGAAATCTGCAAAGTGATCTCAAACTTCGGAATTTTTTTATAGACTCTTATCTGTTAATATTAACACACCTGCGAAATCTGTAGAGCTGCGCTTTCATGGAACCCGCAAGGCACAAGATGCCGTGGAAGACCAACAACCTCGTGGCGTCGCATGGTGGATGCTGACCTTCGGGACTCCCATACAGACTGGAATAGCCTCAAATAACTTGCAAACAATCGGTCGGACTTCAATTCTTTAGTTTTGGCCCTACGCTCCACCCGGAGTTAGAGGAACTTATATATATAATATATATCTGGTAATAACAGTCGGAAAAACACTGTCAACAGCCCGTCTATATATACGGAAGAACTTAGTGTGTATCCATAAATTTATTCTTTATCCAATCCTACTTGGATTTTTTGAAGTTTTAGTTTCAGCAGAATACCCATAGATAGAACTCGAAACTAGAAATAAGCTCGACTTAAATAAAACTAGCTCGAAGCTTTTTACGCAAAAGAAACTATTAACAATATCGCAACTCGTGTAGGCTAAAGAGTATACCATAGTCTATATGCTTCAACTTCCAGCAATACTCTATTTTTATTGCAACATGCTGACTAATGCATTTTTCGGACTTGAAGCCGTTTTTCGTTTCCCAGCTCAAGCTTCAACTTCAACTTAGGCTTTAAATTCATCTGAGCAGTTGACAGCTAAAGTATCTGAGCTTTTGACCAAAAAGAGATGAAAAAAAATAAAAAATACCAAAAATCATTTTAATTTGGCTATGAAATGTGAGATTTAAGATATTTTTTTTGTAATAATTGTTTTCAGTTTTACGTGGGATTTTTATTTTTTTTTACCAAACATATTATGTATGGTATTTTATATTTTTAATGCCGTGTCGCATGTCATTGAAGAGGGAACACGATACTGGCGCAGTTTTATTGTGACCCCCTCTTGGCTCGTGTGACATATGAGACCCCTTCATAGGCCAAATAGTCGTCCAGTGTATAAGTGTGTGTGACTGTGTGTGATTGTGTATGTGCTTGTGTATAATTTTCCATGACACATTCTCATAATTTCTGGCATGTAATTTATTAAGTTTTCCAGTCCATAATGCTCCCAATTTCAGGGAGCATTGCGCTGGTTTCGTTTTCAGTATTTTATTTTTCCAATTTTTATACACTCTACCTGGGGAGGGCTCAGGGTATTATAAAAAGCTGTACCAACTACCATGCTAAATATACTGCGTATACTAGTGCTGGCAGCAATATCGATGTTCGTTAATTTTTCCCGAACATCGATATCTTTATTACGATTTTTGATCGAGAACATTTTGAGGCACCAAGTTTCAGCAAATAAGATTGAAAATTAATCTGCAACAAGTCAAAGGCACCAAGTCTACTGCATAGACAAGTGCTGGGAGCAATATAGATGTTCCTTAATTTTTTTCCGATCATCGGCCATTTTGATTACGATTTTTGATCGAGAACAATTTGAGACACCAAATTTTGGCAAATAATATCGAAAATTAATCTGCAAAAGGCTCAAGGCACCAAGTCTACTGATCTTTAATTTTTTTCCGATCATCGATATCTTTATTACGATTTTCGATCGAGAACATTGTGAGACACCAAATTTTAGTAAATAATATCGAAAATTAATCTGCAACAGGCTAAAGGCACCAAGTCTACTGATCTTTAGTTTTTTCCGATCATCGATATCTTTGTTATGAATTTCGATCGAGAACATTTTGAGACACCCATTTTTAGCAAATAATATCGAAAATTAATCGGCAACAGACTAAAGGCACCAAATCAACAAGTGTTGGAAGCAATATAGATGTTCTTTAAGTTTTTCCGATCATCGACAATTTTTATTACGATTATCGAGCAGAACCCCTTAAGTTAGTAATTTGCTGCAGAAGTATTTTTAATTACAACAGACCGTATTGCCATTCAACGAGTACAGCTAAGGTTTTCAATCCGAAGTCAAAAATACCACGATCTAAGGGTTCTTGGGTTACCTTCAGAATACCTCTTTTTATGGAATTTTGGTGGTTATTTCATAATACTTGTGTCAGGGCGCTTTTTAGACTATGGATTCAGTTCCAAGTCCGTCAAGATTTGAGAATTTTTATCATATGATAAGTTCATACCACTAAATATAGTTCGATGTGTCGATACAGCGATGTTTTTAGTTAAAAATAGCGAAAATATCGAAAAAGTTTCCTTTTTTATTTTTCTTTCACAAAAAGCTCTTTCAGAGTATTTGAATTTCGTACATTTTGATTTCTTTTTTTGTAAATTTTTGATCGAAAGCAGTTTGAAAGCACCTGCATGCTACTAAGTAAATGACGGAATGTTGTTGCTGCCACATGTTGTAAGTGCAACGTGGGCACTTTTGTGTGTGTGTGTGTGTGTGTGTTGAATGACGCGTATTAAATAAATAACGCCGCCAATTTTTCATTAAACACTTAACGGCAAACATGATATCGGGGCTCCTGACCAAAAGCAGGAAAGGAGGCAAGGCAATCTGAACCGTATCGACTAATGCGCCTTTGGCGTGTGCAGTGGCAAAAGTTTTGCGGTTGAATTGCGCGGAGTTGCACGGTTCCGGTTTTAAGCCACGTAGAGTACGCTCTGTACTCGGCTATATATTATATACTACTCTATACATAGAACGTTGAATCATTTAAAATAATCAGTGCGGCGTTTATACAAAGTGGGTTTTGCTTTTTGGTAAAAGCCAACAAATGGGCGGTGAGTCGTTGCACAGATAAATACTATATAGTATATAGTATATATATGTAGTAGGTATATAGAGGTTAAAGGCGTTTTGAGCTTGGCAGCATTTCAATGGAGTCCATTCAACTAATGAGCCTGTCGAGAATGTTTGTAAACGGTGTCAATAATCGTAAACAAATATAGGTGCCTATGTATATATGGCTTATGTACATAGCTAATGTTTATCATAATTAAAAATATTTTTTTATATTTTTTGCAAATAAATCAACAATAATTATGGATAAAAATAATGACCATTAAATTACTGCTTTTAATTAATAAATGGCATAAAATAAACAGCGCCAAATGAAATAATAAGCTCAAAAGTGAATGCATCAAAAGCTAAAAGGTTTTCTTTTTTAAAGCTCAGTACGCAACTGCAAAAATGCGTCGTATCAAAAGAAATGCGAGCAAACAGTGTTGCCTCCTTTTTTTTTTGAAAAATGTTAAAAGCTTCTGCTTCATCATTGACGAGAAATCTCTAGTTGGGTATTTGCCCTCCTTTCGCCTCCATTTATCGCGATCTCGGGCCTATATTCTCCAACATCTCAGTCCTAAGTCCTCTGCATCTTGATCGACCCCATCTAACCATCTCAACTTCATCTTTGTAGCGTTTCGGGGTCATCTTCGTGAGGTGTCGTATGAAATCCGAAGCTTCTCTATAAGTTCCATGACGTTTTTTTATTAACAGTGCCAGGTTGTCGGCCTAGCGCCTAACCCTCTACAAAAGGAACCACTCTAAAAAAAATTACCCATATCGTGATCTTTAGGAAATTCTTTTTAATTTCTCGCTTCATGGGAACACATATACGAACGACACAATAACGAACGTACTGAAAAGATTTCCTAAATCGTATTCGTAACAACTTTCAGTTAAATTTCTCGCTTCTTGAAGGGATATAAAAAAACTTCAGCTAAAAACTTTATCTATATCTTATATCCTAAATCGTAAACGTTAGGACTTTCAGTTTAATTTCTCGCTACTTGACGGAAAATAGAAAATATTCCCGTAAACCTAAATCTTAACACCAGACGTACTGAACACATTTCCTAAATCGAATTCATAGGAACTGTCAGTTAAAATTTTCGCTTCTTAATGGCATATACAACTTTTTCCCTAAAAACTAAATCTGAACAACAAATGTACTGAAAAGAATTCCCAATTGTAATTGTTAGAACTTTCGTTTCAATTTCTCGCCTCTTGGAGAGAAAAAACAAAATTGCCCTAAAAACTAATAATTAACAATTAAAGTACTAAAAATATTTCCCAATTCGTAATCGTTATAGCTTCAATAGAAAAATTTCCCCTAACAGCTTAAACTTAACAACGAACGTACTAAAAAGATTTAGTAAATCGTAAACATTACAACTTACAGTGTAATTTCTCGCTTTTTCAAGGGAAATACAAATTTCCCCTAAAAACTAAATATGAACAACGCATACACTAAAAAGATTCTCTTATTCGTAAACGTTAAGACTTTTAGCTTAATTTCTCGCTTTCTGTAGCGAAATTGAAAATTTCCTCTGACAATTTAAACTTAACAAATAACGTATTATTTTTGGCAAGGAAATAGAAAATTTCCCCATAAATCTAATTTAAATGTAATAAACGAAAGTCCTGAAAAGATTTCAAAAGTCGAACTGTCCGAGCTTTCGATTCAATTTCGCGCTTCTTTAAAGGAAATAACAAATTTTCCCTTTAAACTACATCTTAACGACGAACGAAATAAAAAAACGCTAAAATCGTAAATGCTAAAACTTTCGACTAAATTTCTCGCTGTTTGATAGAAAATTAAAATTTTCCCTTAAAACAAAATTATAACAACAAACGTATTGAAAAGATTTCGTAAATCGTAGACGTAAGGACTTTTGTTTAAATTTCTGGCTAATTGAAGGGAATTCAAAAATGTACCTCAAGAACACAATCTTAACAACGAACGTACTAAGAAAATTTCCCAAATCATAATTGTTAGAAGTTTCGTTTCAATTTCGAGTTTCTTAAAGCGGAATAAAAAATTTCCCCAAACTCACTAAATTTGATTTCCCTAATTGTAATCATTATAACTCTAGCTTCGATTTCTCACTACTTAAAGTTTATAATCTCTTGCTTTTTGCTTAGCTTTATTTACTTATCGCTATGACTGCAATATTTTTAGACCAAAAAACTATTTCTTTTTTTTTTCCCAGAAAATAGCATAATATGTATAATTTTCACACCTAATAAAAAATAAAAACAAAAATTTTACTTCCAAGTGGAACTTTTGCTGACTTAGTTGTTCTCCGATTATATGGTATATGCAAAATTAGCGAATTCTTTGCGAATAGAGCTAAAGAAATAATGGAAGCTCTATTTATGAAGCTGATGACACAGCTAGAAAATTCGTGAAAAATAAATATTTATAGCATTATAATACCATATAGAAAACAGAATGCATGTAATCTTAGAACTTTTTGTATATGATAGATACAAAATAATAAGGCCTGAAATATTTAGCAGATTGCCATGACAAAGGCATGCAAATTATTTGCAATAATTGTTTTGGTTTTACTGGGATAATTTATTGTTTAATTTTAAGTTTCCCTTTGGCAACAATTTATGGTAAATGAAATTAGCCTGATTGCCATATGTATATTTAATGTGTTTTTGGCGGCGCATAGAATGCCTAGTAGAGGGTGCTTTTTATAGTGTTCATTTTTAGTTGAGTTTGTTGAACTACATTAAGCCTTTTAGTCACTATATTATAAAACCAAACAACTTTTTGCCATTCTAGTACAAATGGTAGCAGAGAACAAAGAAAAAAACACCCTTTAAATAAAATAGTGGTATATGGCATGGTACATCCCTAACAAAGTCTAATGTGGGTGCTCTACATAGACGACTTTGTTTGCATGCGTGTAATAATAAATTAATAAAAATTCTTGTTTATTATTTTTATTGCATTTATATACATATGTGCTATGAGCAGTATATATGTACATATTGTACATATACATAAACAATACATACATATATGTAACTAGTTAAGATAAGGCATGAAAATGAAAATGCCTCAGCATTTCAATAAAAATTTTATGTTATAATTATAGGCCTCATCTGGGGGTAAGAAGTATGCATATAAAAATTAACGCCGACCTGGGCCATAATTTTTCTATTAGACAAATAAGATATATATACTTATATACTAACATATATATATGGAAGTGCGTGAGCAGGATGGCCAACACAATGTTCGTCATATGAGAGAGTGTAATAAATTTTATTAAAAAACATACAAACAAACAAACCCAACAAACCCAACAAGAACAACCCAAACAAGCGCAACATTTTCATGACACACGACGAGGTAGCAAGCCGCACATTTGGGTCATCATACGTGACCAGACGGTACTCCAGGAATGTGGAGGAACCAAGCCCCAAAAGCGGGCCGGACGTATGTCCGATGTGTGGACCAAGCGTTCGGGCGGGGCTGACGGGGCGCCGCGCTGTCCAGCTGAGCCAACACATAAAACGTAAATAAACATCATAAAAAAAAGCAGAGTTATGCAGTCTTGACGATAGCCGACTTTGAAATACTCTGCAATGGTTTTTGAAAGAAGTTATTAGGTGTAGGGCTTGTAAGGTTTACACTGAGAAAAATAATTAAGAATTTTTAAGTAAAATTTATTCTAGTGAATATGTTTGGTATTTTTTTAAGAAGAGGTAGTTCCGAAGAGCATTTCGTGATTTAATGCTGTGATATTAGTATTTTTAAGCATGTGGAGTATTATTTTAAGAAGTGGTTCCAAAGTCCATTCGTGCATTTTTTAGTATGTTTGGTATTATTTTAATACACTGCAGTGTTTTTACATAAAGTTAATAAGTGTTAAGCTTTTGTGGTTGTTTTTAAGAGATACACTGAATAAAAAATCAAGTTTTTTTGAAAGTAAACCAAATATGATTTTCCTATCAATGAGAGTAAAACTTCTTTTTTCAAAAACGTATTTGTGAATATGTTAAGTATTTTTTTAAGAAGAGGTAGTTCCGAGGAGCATTTCGTGATTTAATGCTGAGATATTAGTATTTTTAAGCATGTTGAGTATTATTTTAAGAAGTGGTTCCAAAGTCCATTCGTGTTTCAATGCTAAGAAATTAAGAGATACAATGAGAAAAATATCAAGAATTTTTGAAAGTAAACCAAATATGATTTTTCTATCTCTGAGAGTAATGATTCTTATTTCAAGAACGTATTTTTAAGTATGTTTAGTAATATTTTAAGAAGAAGTGGTTCCGAAAAGCATTTCGTGATTTAATGCTGAGATATTAGTATTTTTGAGCATGTTTAGTATTATTTTAAGAAGAAGTGACTCCGAACAAGTATTTTGTGATTTGATGCGGATATTAGTATTTTTGAGCATGTTTAGTATTATTTTAGGAAGAAGTGGTTCCAAAGTGCATTGCCAAGATGATAACATTTTCATTTTAATTGAAGCAAAATAAAGAACGAAAAATTATGGTATACGAAATGTTGTTTCTAGCAGATGTGATCTTTAATCAAGATGGGCTCTATTTGCTTGTCGGAACGATCTCAACTATATGGAGTTCTCAATAGACAATTTTGTGTAAGCCAAATATTGAGCGATTAAAACTAATCGGAATTTATTAGAAAACACGTAATATCAGTTATACTTTGGGATAGTATCAAAATGTACATACCAAATGCTTGGTATTTCAAGCTTCTTCAGCTGAGATATTGAAGAGTTCTACAAAATTACCAGTTTCTCTACATGCTGTAAATTTTTTAAAAAATTTGTTCTCGGTGCAGAGGCATACTTTTTTTTTGAATACAAGGTCTCAACATAATGATCTAAAATTGAGAAATGCGTAGCATATCCAGTGTGACCAACTGGTCCGGAAAATCCAGCACATGGCCCGGTTATGGAAGCAACGTTCCAGTGTACCGATGACTAACTGCGGATTTTTCGGATTTTTATTGTACGAATGCGTTGAATCTTACAAATTTTTTTGAAGAACAATAGATATTGCTCAAATACGCAAACTCACGAATCTAATGTAAAATCTTAAAAATAAAAAATAGTGTGACCATTTCTTTTCTATGATTTTTCATTACATTCGTAAATTTTGCATGCTGCGTATGAGTCTAAAGCCAAAAAACATCGTCTACTAAATTTAAGTTAAATAATTAAGTATTTTTTCCTAAAAAAAAAGGGTCTGGTTTTAAGTTAAAGCGCTCCGATTTTTAGTACCTTTTTAAAAAACTTCTACAATACAGGGTGCGCCATTTGAATGTGGTCGATGGAAATATTGAATAACTTTGACACATTTCAACCGATTGATGTCGTCGAACGTTATTGCATTACAATTTTAACCATGAATCGATTCACGCCCAAAGAACGCGCGGAAATAGTGACAATGTTCATTAAATGTTATTGGCCGATTTTTGGGAGCGAATTTTAATGACTGATGAGGCCCATTTCACGCTATCTGGCACTGTAAATAAACAAAACTGTCGCATTTGGGGAAAGAAAATCCTCATACTATCCATCAAACTCCACTGCATGATCAGAAAGTGACTGTTTGGGCCGATGTCTGCTTCAATATTTCCATCGACCACATTCAAATGGCGCACCCTGTATCTAGGTAAAGTTAGTGGCCATAGGTTCCACCTTGGAACTCTAGGAAATATATATATGGTAAGGGTTGAGTGAGATTATTACTAGTCCAAAACTTAAGCTGCTCTTGTAGAGCGCCAAAAATCTTTATGCAGTAGATAGTTCTGGTCCTGGTGGATAAAGGATTGAAACACGCAACTCTCTCTATCTCTCTATCTACTCGGACCACAGTCATACCCCATTTTGCTCAAAATTGGTTTGGTCACACTAAGCTTGCCATATATCGACCCCACTTAACCAACATAATCCTTTCCACAATTATGCACAACTTTGGATTAAATTAAGCGCAAATCTCCGCAAGCCACTACCATAAATCTATAATACCCTAGTTGCTACCAGTCAGTGTAGTGTATAAAAATGCCATGATATGCTGCGGCAAGAGGAAGTAACAGAGGAACGCCTCATAAAGTGCAACAAACGCGTCAAGCATATAGAGCAAAACGCAACCAAAAAGGAGTTAAAAATATGAACGGGGGGCATGGCAAGGATGGGGGCTCAGCTCAGTAGGATGACGGTATATGTGGTCTACCCTGCTGTGGCGCTCAGCAGTCCGCAATGAACTGAAGTGTGGCCAAATTAATGGACGTTGAATGAAGTTGACCGCCTGTCATAAAGCGTCATAATTACTTTTCACACTATGCCACACTTGCAACATCGACAACAACAACAACGACGACGACGTCAACGTCGCTGTCGATGTTGATGTTACAGTCAACGTCAACCATAACCTCAACGTCACAAAGTTAACTTCAATGTTGACACATTTGTCAAAAAGGGTCGCTAACGATAAATACCATATTAAAAATATCAACGTTGATTATATGTCTATGGAAATGAATGAAAATATGAAAATCTATATATTGATAAAAAAAAATGAATAAAGCGGAAACAGTTTCAAATTTCATTGATTGTGATTTTTTAATGTGTAGTGCTTTCGATAGTTCGAGGAGTTTGGGCCAAAAGCAGCTTTTACTTAAATGGCTTATGGGAATGGTCATAACACATATAGTTACTTTTCATATAGTGCCGGCAACCTCTTGAAAAAAAACTCGTTGACTTGGTTTAAATTCTAGCCCATCCTATATGCTCTTGGGCTGGATTTCGATTGAAAGATATATTTATCAGTATGAGACTTTGGAACCACTAAATATCTTCAAATATACCAATGTTACATATCATGATGCAACTAAGTGAAGGTTACGGATGCGCAGCTGAGCTAAACATGCATCTCTAAAAAAGAGAGCACCAATTAAATTTTTGTATGGTAGCTATATGGAATAGTGTACCAATTTTGATCAAATTGCACATAAATGTGTAGATACATATAAAAACCTCTATGGGTTATATAAATAAATCAATAGTAGGGAAAAGGTTTGGAAGTTTTCATACCATAGCTTTTTTGGCTATATCTCGTTATTAATATTGTCATATCACAAAATCTGAGGAGGGCCGAAAATGTTGCGAGAAAGAGAATGCCAATTTTGAAAAAATTTGCTTCAATCAACTAGTTGGATGAAGAGTAGTAGGGCGACCTCGAGCAAGCTAAATTAATGGAGTGAAAGATAATTTATAAAAATTAAACGTGCTAAGCGGGGAGAAAACTGCGATGGATAAAGATTACACAGGTCTACAAATACAGGGGTCATGTGAGTTGTTGGAAAGCTAAGAGTCATTTCCGAAGTAATTTGGTGCGTAGAATCTGAATCCGGCATCAGAACTGCCCCATCACTTCAGGATTTTGAGATATTTAAGGTTATGTACCCAAAAAACGGCGTTTTTTCCTACTTTTGAGGTTATGTACAGGGCGCAAAATTGCGGTCTTTCTCTCCAGTTACATCATTTAGTACAACTCTTACCCTTTAATTTAAGGGTTCAAGAGATCAATTACGATTTTTTTTCGCAAAGTTATGGCTTTTCGAAGTTACGAGATATATCCCTTAGCATTTGCAATAAGCCTTTGAGATAACACAGGTCAACATGGTTCAGTTGTTGGAAGCTAAGAGTCATTTCCGAGTAATTTGGTGCGTAGAATCCGAATCCGGCATCAGAACTGGCCCATCACGTCAGGATTTTGAGATATTTGAGGTTATGTTATTTTTTGGGTACATAACCTCAAATATCTCAAAATCCTGACGTGATGGGGGCAGTTCTGATGCCGGATTCGGATTCTACGCACCAAATTACTTGGGAAATGACTCTTAGCTTTCCAACAACTGAACCATGTTGACCTGTTCTATGTAAATGTCAAAACATTATGAAGTTAAATGTGGGTAGTTCCATTAAACACTAAAGATACGATTATCGTAAAAACTCAAACTAATAAATGAATTTTAGTTATCAATCCGAATTTTGCATGGACAGAGAAGCAGAAATTAGCTTAAATTATTTCGGATACTTTTCCTTGTAGACTAGTGTTATTAGAGAAATATGGTTCGAAAGGCCAAAGTTGAATTAGTGCTGTAGAGCCAAGGATGACGATGAAGATGATCGATGTAAATACAGAGAGAGAGAGAGAGAAAGAGAGAAAAAAGAGAAAATCTATAAATAGAAACTATGTTTTACGTGTTACGTATGTTCTCATGAACGCGTCGATGTATTTCAAATCTGATTTTTGCGTGTGTTAGAGGTTGTCAATACGGAGGTTTTAAGCCTATTGCGATGTGTTTGTGTATTGGTTCCTGAGATATACGCATTTTTGCGAATATAGGTTTTTGTGTGTATATTACTGTAAATACAAAAACTGGTATTGTTGTTAATCTATGTTCGAGGTCCAACATCGTTTCAATCATTGAGAACAGTAAATGGCGTATTGTGTACAACGCATCCAGAGGCATGTCAAAAATTGAATTTGTTCCAAAATGATTTGCACTGGAATCAAACTTTAGCAGATGCTCATCCATATCAAATACGTGTTCTATTTGCGATTATTTTGGCAACATGTTTTCTATCAAATCCACCTGAATTGTGGATAAAATATCAAGATTATGTATCGGAAGATATTTTGTTTCGAGTTCGTCAAGCAAAACGTAATCCAGTCATGGAAGATTTATGTATGGCGATGGCTAATAAAGCATTAGGACAATTGGGAATGCCGTCTCCTAATCGATTAATGCATAATGTATTTTAATTGGAAGAAATGCAACGAATCACATTAATAATCGATCTAATCGTACTGCCCAGGAACGTGAAGATCGCAATGAACGTGAAAGAATTCGGTTAAGACAGATCCGTGAAGCTGATCGACTAATAATGATGCAAGTTTGAATCAAGCTGCAAGCTTATCTAAAAGTCTTTTATTTTTCCAGTTAAGCTAACTAGAGAATCTTATGATGTTTATTCACTATAAAAGGATTCAAAAAGTTTGGGCAGAACAACGTCTGCCGGGCTCACTAGCTCAATATAGATACTGATAGAGTTTACTAAGAACGAGTTACGAATTATTTTTTTAGAAGACTAAAAGAGAAACTTTAATTGGATACGCGTAGAACGATTCAGAGAATGGGTTAAAGTCTATAATCTCCTAAAGATATAATTTGGTAGCTCGCTCTTAGTAAGCTCTACCAATATCTAAACTAAAAAAGCTAATTTTGTGCTTTTTTCATCAAAAATTGAATACGAAATTAAACGGATTTTGCCTCAAGGATATCCCCAAAAAAACTTTCCGATTATATTAGAACCAAATTTCATAAAAATCCTTTACAAAATCACAAAATTGTATGAGCTGCTAGAAACAACAAATTATTCCATTCCCACAAAAGCTGACATACCCATAACAAACACATTTCATTAGGGTGGGCCACAAATTCCTATTCCTATGCAATTGTCAGAAGTGGAGAAACCCATAAATCTCCACCAGACACATACAAACATAACAGCGTACATGTTTGTAATATGTTCGAAAAAAGTCATAATAATAATAATAATTATATATGTGAAATCAAAAATTGAGTGAACAAAGAGCTTGGGGGGGAGCTTTGCGTTTATTTTTATTTATGGAAAATGACAATAAAATTTAATAACTTTGACACAATTTAATTAATTTCGATTTTCAACAGAATTTTATAGCAACAACAACAACGAATGCCAAATGACCAACAACAACAAAAGCAAAAACAACAAAGGCAAATATTGAACATCGTTTAACGAGAATTTTTTTGTGAAATTGCAAAAAATCACAATTCAGACAGGAACAATAAACCAGAGACAAATTTCGAAATTGTTGCCCTTTGTGAATTTTGAGTTGAAATGGATTATATATGTACAAATGTATATATATAGTTTTTTATGTATGCTTTTGAGTGTGGCTGTGTGCAGTTCATTTATTGATATACTACTCCGATGTATTTTTTATTTTAATGATGAAACGATTAAGGGCTAACGCAAAAATTAAAAATCCAATTGAAAATTAGCATAATTTGCATTTTAAAAAGTTTATATACACTTTCCCAGACGAGTTCGTTGGACTTTATAAACTTATAGCAGTTATTTCTAAATATTTTAGATACAACCTGGTCTAACTTCAGAAAAAAGAGTTTTGAAACAAAATCTCAGTAATTCAGAGAATTCCTCATCCATTAATTATTTATTAATGGGCATTTAATAGGTACCTCCAATATTTATGATGCGCTTAAAAAAACGTTTGTTATCAATCGTTAGATACTTCAGATTTTATGAGCTTTTTTAAAATAATATTTGTAATAATTACATTCAAAGTTCAAGTTAATTTCGTACTTTCTATCTATAATTCACAACTTATTTAAACTTAGATATAATAACTTAAAAGCTTGTTGGTCTTGCCTTTTTCAATGTTTTCTTATTCCTTAAATTTTTAAATAACATCTTATAAAATTACGTTTTTCATAGCAAAATATATAATGTGTTGTAAGATATTTTATATTTTTAATACTAATTGCTGGCACATTTTTTTGCAAAAGCAAACGACGATGATTTGGAATTTGTATCTCGTAGATGTTGGGTTGCTTAGCATTAGCTAAGATTTAGAATCATTTTGTTACGTCACTTTTTTTTTCCACCATTTCATCTCGACTGACCACATTTAAGCTATAATTCGAATCGACTTAAAAAAATTCTAGAGCAATGTTCCCGCAAGTCAGCCACTCTATGTTTTTACGAATCATAATCGCGTTACGTGACGTTTTTTTTTATAATTTCTTTCAAATTTATCTCGTCTAAGAAAATTGAATTTGGGACTCGAGCTGAGCTTAAAAGTTCAGTGTGTGTCTACTAGTTGAGCTACCCTAACTTTTTAACATACTTCATTTCGTTACGTGACGCGTCTTCCATAATTTCATCAAGGCTGAGAAAACTTAAGCTATAACTCCAGCTGACTTTTAAAGTTCAGAGTGCAATGCTCTACTAGTTTAGGTACCTTGAATTTTTGACATATTTAATTTCGTTACGTGACGCTTTTTAATCATTTTACCGCAATTCATTTTGACTAAGAAAATCGAACTTGTACCTTCAGTCGACTTTTGAGATCTGAGTGCAATGCTCCACACACTCAGCTACTCTACGTTTTTACGCTACTTAACTTCGTTACGTGACGCGATTTTTATCATTTCACCCAAATTTATTTTAACTCAGAAAATCGAACTTGGGACTTCAGTCGACTTTTAAGATCTGAGTCCACACACTCGGCTACTCTACGTTTTTACGCTACTTAATTACGTTACGTGACGCGATTTTTATCATTTCACCCAAGACTGAGAAAATCGAGAAAATGGGACTTCAGTCGACTGCTCCACACACTCAGATACTCTATGATTTTATGTTACTTAATTTCGTAACGTGACGCTTTTTTCCATAATTTTCTTAAAATCGTCCCGACTAAGGAAATTGAACCTGGGGGCCAACGCTACTTTAAAATTTCAGAGTGCAATTTTATCAGTTTAGTTTCCCTAAATGTTTACCGTACTTGATTTCGTTACGTGACGCTTTTTCCATCAATTTTCTCAAATGAATCTCGATTGAGATAATCGAAACTGGTTGTTGACACGACTTTAAAAGATCTGAGTGCAATCTTCTATCAATTCAGCTACCCTAAATTTTGACTATGCTTTCGAAGTTCGACTTTTAAATAGAACATTATCACAAAATGAGCTACCCTATGCTGGTACCATACAGAATTTCGTTACGTGATGCTTTTTTATAATTTCTCCTAAAATTGTCTTGACTGAGAATATTAAACCTGATCGTTGGGTAAACTTTAGAAGATCTGAGTGCAAAGCAAACCAACTCAGCTACCCTAGGTTTTTGCATTACTTAATTTCGTTACGTGATGCTTTTTTTTTAATTTCACTGGAATTAATCTCGACTAAGAAAAAAACGATACAAGGGTTCGATACGACTTAAAAAGTTTAGAGCGTCTTTCCTATCAATTCAGATACGCTAAATGTTTATCATACTCAATTTCGTTACGTGACGCTTTTCTCTATAATTTCCCTCCAATTTGTCGCAACTGAGATAATCAATCCGGGGTATCAAGCTGGCTTAAAAAGTTCAGAATTCAATGTAATGTTCTACCAAGTTATCTTCCTTAAATGTTGTACATACATTATTTCGTTACGTGACGCTTTTTTCCATTATTTTACTTAAGACGAACCTGTGTATCAAGCCGATTTAAAAGAAATATTCGTATTTCTAATAATTCAGTTAACCATACTTGATTTCGTTACAGAAGGTTTTTTCTATAATTTTACTTAAAAATTTAATCGAATCGAAGATGGATATTCCTACGGAAAGTTTCGAGCTCTGGCCTTTAAAATACTATATTGCGGTTATCGACGATATTAATGGGCCGATTATAATGATCAATTTTTTTAATGCATAAAATCAAAATGAGTGGGCGGTGGGAAATATGTAGAGTACATCTAAATATAAAAGAAACTTATGTTTTACGTGTTACGGGTGTGCTCATTAACGCGTCAATGAATTTCAAATCTGATTTTTGCGTAGGTTAGAGGTTGTCAATACGGAGGTTTTAAGCATATTTTTGTAAATTGGTTCGTGAGATATAAGCATTTTTGTGAATATGGGTTTTTGTGTGCATATTGCCATATGAAAAACTGGTATTATTGTTAATCAATGTTCGAGGTCCAACATCGTTTTAATCTTTGAGAACAGTGAATGGCATATTGTGGGCAACGTATCGAGAGGCAAGCCAAAAATTTAATTTGTTGGAAAATGATTTTCACTGGTATCAAACTTTAGGAGATGCTGCTATTACTGCTCATCCATATCAAATACTTGTTCTATTTGCGATTATTTTGGCAACATGTTTTCCATCAAATCCACCTGAATTATGTATAAAATATGAAGATTATATATCAGAAGATATTGTGTTTCGAGTACGTCAAGCAAAACGTAATCCAGTCATGGAATTCACGCCGGAAGTTTACAATAAAGCTTTAATTCATATTGAAGATCTATGCCTAGCGATGGCTAATAAAATATTAGGATAATTTGGAATGTCGTCTCCTAATCGATCAATGCATGATGTATTTCAATTGGAAGAAATGCAACGAATCAAATTAATTATCAATCTAATCGTACTGCCCAGGAACGTGAAGATCGCAATGAACGTGAAAGAATTCGGTTAGGACAGACCCGTGAAGCGCGACATTCGACTAATAATGGTGCAAGTTTGAATCGAGCTGCAAACTAATCTAAAAATCTTATAATTTTTCAGATAAGCTAACTAGGGAACCTTATGATGTTTATTCACTTAAAGAGTATTCAAAAAGTTGGGGCAGGACAACGTCAGCCGGGCTCAGTAGTAATACTCTATATAATTTTACCTTATCTCAAGTTTGGCTATGCAAGCAGCTAAAAGCTTCAAAATTTAGGGGTACTTTGCTCCCCTAAACAGCTCTCCTAAGCTTAGTCTACCCCTTAAGTTGTAGAGTATTAAAAAAAAATGCAAGAATTTGAGCAATGACTTTTAACACATAATGCCAACCACACTATATGGAATAGTACATATACATAGTATTTACATAAATATCTTTGCATGTATGTGTTAAGAAAATCGCAAATTGAAATGCAAATAAAATCTTGAACATGTGTAAGTATTTAAATATTTTAAAATTCTATTGTGAGTATTGAAAGTTCAATACCCCATCGAACTCGAGCTCGAACTCGGACATAAAGGGCACACTCTACACTCCAATTGTTTAGACCAACTTGTAAGCCCCCTAAACACTCGTCGGATCGTATTATGTATGTTTTGTTATATGTATATACGATGGCTATGTAAAAGGATTTTGTAAATGCCCAAATAACAATAATAAAATGCAAAATGCAAAATTCAAAATGCGCCATGGCTACAATGGATATGGCTATGACTCAAAGCAATTTGCAATCTAGTAGATATTAGATATTAGTTAGTGGGGGGGCGTGGAGACATTGGACTATGTACTCAACACAATACGGGCACACTAGACGGTGTTTAGCAAAAGGGTTAGAAACGTTTGGGGGTCTATTAGGGAAATTGCCTGCCTGCTGTAAAATGCCTTGACTGTGACTTTGTATGCGTGTGAGTGTGGAAAATTTATTGATTTTCATATATTTAGTTGTGTAAAAAGCCATAAATTACAATTATTTAACAGAGGAAATTGCACACACACACACACACCAGCTCGCTGCTGTTCTCAACAGGGAGTTGGAGTTGGGGGGCGGGGGTTAGGGTTCAAAAAGTCAACGCCTGGCAGGCCTTGTTGGGTCAGTAGTGCTGTTTGTTGGCTTTGTTGCTGTTGCATAATTTGTTAGCCAAATTAGAACTCAACAAGCATAACACAGAAAGCCCAGCCAGCCAGCCAGTCGGCTCATACACACACTCATAGTACAGGTGTCACACACAAAGATACAACACGCACTCACAGATACGCACACACACACACACACGCACATGGAGTCATATACTATGTATGGCTTATAACTGCATAAGCGTGGACAAGCTCATCAAATATGCAAAATTTGCGAAACGTTGTTGGAGCTGCTGCAGCAGCATCATCATCCTAAGCTGACACGGCTCAGTCCGGCCTCTGATCAATAAACTGGTAATTTGACTTTGTCCAAGTGTGCGTGCGTATCTGTGTGTCTCTGTGTGTGATTGTATCGGTGCCTCTGGTTGCAGTGTGATATTATGAGCTGGTTTATTAACTAACTTAAATGTTGACATAAGCAAATTTCGTAATCAAGAAAGGCTTTCAGCTCTCTCTCTCTCTCTCTCTCCTTGTCTCCCTCTCACTCTGCTTCTTCTAACTCTCTAATGCATCTTTCTCCTGCTCTCTGCTCTGTTAATGCGATTTATTTGGCAAATGTGCATTATAAATTTTCTATAGATCTGTGCTACCAACAAAACTGGGATTCAGTTGGAGCAGCAGGACAGTTTAAAGCTGAAGGTTATGAAATACTGTCAACGTTGTCAAGTTCAAAGGACTCACATAACCGGAACTATATGGGACTTTGCGTCTAGTTTTCACTTCTCCGCTTTGAGATAAACCACCAAACTTTCGCTTCCTTGCCAGAAGAGTATTTGAATAGTGAGTAATTATTATTACTGGACCATGGGTGTCAAGCACAGGACAGCTTCTGAGCTTTGTATCTGTTCTACATTACTTAAAAAACGCACCCAGGACTTGGACTGTCTGGCAACTTGTCACAAGATCAGATGACTCTTTTTGGGGATGGCTCAAAACAAATATGTAACTCCATCTCACTTTCTACACTCTTCTCTTTTTCAAATCCATTTTCTAGTCCGGAATGCCTCTGAGCGATCTCGACTTGTATTCATTCAGTATTCGCATTAGCTTGCCTTTGTGAGAGTGACACAGTGACGTCACAACGTATCTGGTTCTGAGGTGCCGCGACTAAGCCTCCTATATACTCCACATATATTCTTTTTTCTAGTCAGGAACATGGTATAATAATTACAGGTAGAGTAATTCGGCCGGCGTGTTCCCCAAATTTTAGTGAGATCAAGAAAAAGAGAGAGGCAGACCACATTAAAATAATAAAAAACAAAAATTGGGTAAGCATCGTTAAGAGGCATGGTATTATTATATTATAGTCCGGAATGCCTCTGAGTGATAAAATAAATATAATAAGCTTAATTCAGGGTATCAAAAAAGAGGAAAGGGAGAAAGGTAAAGTCTTACTAGATTAAGCTATTCTAAATTAAAATAAAAAAATTTACCAACTTTTGGATAAATTTAGTGCTTGTAGCTCTCGTAATATAGTTGGACTGAAGAACATGATGCAATCTCTATAAGAATTTTTTTTTATAACCCGAAAACCATCTTCGTGGTGAAATAACAAACGACTGCTTCACTGGGCACGGATACCAGGGATTAAACAGTCCCATCCCCAAACGTCATCTCTAGCTCTCTAACCGTAAGAGAAACCAGCTCCTGGGCATGTAAGTTCTTCCAACGGAGATCTTCGTTACACTAAGACCAAACAAAATACTGGAATATAGAGAGAGCTGGGAGAGCTCTGAGCCGTGAAGGGTGTGTACAATAGAACCACTTGGCTCGCAGTACATCCGTACAACCATTCCTAGCAATATTAAGTCGATCATGTCTTTGTAATCCTTTCAATGATTTAAACTTTAAATTGGTCTTTTGCTCAGCCCTTAAGTTGCTTCTTTGCCACCATTTTTATAGCCATTTAAATTCATATGATGAAGGCTAGTGTCAGTTTATAGTTCACATCCACCGAATAAGATACACCAAAATTGCTATTTTCTTTTTATTATACATTTTTCAAATATTTTTAAGTTTTCTATTTATTTTGACAAAGGTTTAAGCTATGTAAGTAGGCATATTTTGCGATTAATATAAAATGGCTCACCCAACTAACTTGACGATAGGCAGTTTTGCCAGACACTTTGTAAAGCAAATTTTAACACCACACACACACACATATTCCCACACACACAGTGTAAATACATGGGCATCCACTTAATTTGGCAATTGTCTCGGCAACAACCTCAAAGATACAAAGATAATTAGACTACACCAACAAACGAGGGCAGTTTGACAATTAAAAGCATAAGCCAATAAGCCACGTTAGCAAGCATTTGTTCTAAATTTGTATGCCCTAATTTTTCGTCAGCTATTTGCTGTTCAAATTTAAGACAGCTATAGAAACCCCTTTAAAGGTCTCAAGGAATATAAAAAACCGGAAATGTGTGTAACATAGAGAAAGCGGAGTAGTTGACAACTAGTTAACTAAAGTAAAATCAATGAGACTGGAGCAGATGATATTGACATGTCTGTCTGCCCTTCCATATTAACCGATAGATATTAGAGCTGGTAATTTAAAAAAAGATTTAAACAAATCATTACTCTAGAAGAATGCACCAAGTGATCATGGACAATCAACCAAGAAGAGGGGCTTAAGCTCCCAAAACGTCCCACACAAACGATCTCGAAATTATTCGGATAATATTTACTTCAATTAGCAGAGGCTTAGAAACTACGATCCAGTGTATTTCTACAAAGATATTGAAGCAGCGTAGATTGAGGAGAATTTGAACGCGAAAAAGATGATGACGAGATTTCTTAAGCATACCCGTAGCATAATTTGTTTCAATAATCTTGGATGAAGCTATACGATAAACCTTTATTCTAAGAAAAAAGTTTTTTATTTATTGAATTTCTAAAATAAAAATACTATGATTATAATCATTATTATTACTATCGAATATATTTTTTTAATAGCTCTATAGAAATTAATTTTTCTTTAATAATAGCGTCAACTGTAAGACAAATTTTTATATTTTTCGAATATACGCCAGAGTTTCGTATAAACAATATTCGGATTCCTTTTCAAAATTTCACCAAATCGAATTCGACTGCTTTGAACCAAGTTAAATTATAACGAATTAGAAAAATAGGTTGAAAATTCTACGTATTTGAAACTCAAATAATTTTTTTTAAATATTTTTAGTTACTATTTATCGGCATAAAAAAAGAAATCGGCATTTCAAGCTAGATATTTATTAATAGAATATTATAATTATTTTGCTGATTTAAAAAAAAAAAAATTAGCTAAATAGTTGAGAAAATATAAAACATTGTAAAAATGGCTGCGAATTTTCAAAATATAAAAATTTTCCCAGGTGTTTACAGCAAGGATCCCACATCGTTCTTTGTTTAAACAGCTGAGGGAGCTTATCGAAAATATTTGAGCAAATATGAGAATTTATCAACAAGCGTTAAAGAAGTAAGAGAAGCTATCGAAGACAAAAAATCTGGAAATGAATACCAATTGCATTTAACCGACTTTAATGGTAAAGTTTTTTCGAGGGATATCACTTTTGAGCACGACGTACAAAATATTCGCAAGAATTATGAACAAAAGGCTTATAAAGTACGCTGAAATGGTGCTTCCGGAATATCAATGCGGATTCAGGCCAGGAAGGTCAACATCTGATAAAATATTTGCTCTAAAACAGTCAATGGAGAAATGCTATGAACACAATATTGACTTACATACGCTCTTTATCGATTTTAAACAAGCATTTGATAGTATTAATCGGAAGATTATTCCCATCATATTGAAAAGATGCAAAATCCCAGATAAATTAATGAGGATTGTCATGATGACTTTACGGAGTACCAAAGCGAAAATAATGATACAAGAATTAAAATCAGAGGCCTTTCCTATACAAACTGGTGTAAGACAGGGCGATACCCTGTCATCTACAATTTTCAATCTCTTGTTATGCAGCGCAATAGACGAAGTAAGTGATGCTAAAGGAACCGGACATATTCTAAATAGGACAACCCAAATATACGTCTACGCCGACGACATCGCAATAATTAGCAGGGACAAAGCCGATCTATCAAAACCGTTCTATGATATCGAAGCAGCGGCAGAAAGAATAGGGCTAAAATCAATGAAGAAAATAAAGTATATGCTGATGTCAAGGAATAAAAGCAAAATGGCTGCAAACACAATAAAGATCGGGGAATACGCTTTTAAAGCGGTAGAATCTTTCACGTATTTGGGCTTCAAGTTAAGCAGCGATAACGCAATGCATGCCACAATTGACGATAGAATCCAAGCGGGCAACAGATCATACGCATCACTTATAATACTCTTCAAATCACGGCTCCTCAGAAGAACATGTAAATTAGCGCTATATAAAACTGTAGTCAGGCCAGTAGTATGCTACGGATATGAATCTTGGACGCTGAGTAAAAAAAACAAATCCAAACTAATGGTATTTGAAAGGAAAATTGTAAGAAAAATTTTTGGCGCTATTAATGACAATGGAGTGTGACGAATTAGATGGAACGACGAACTAGATCAGCTTAATAGAGGAGAAAACATTGTACGTTTCATTAAAGCACAAAAACTAAGGTCGTTAGGCCACGTGTCACGAATGGAACCTTCTAGAGCCCAAAAGAAAATCTTAGATGCAAAATCATACAACACCCGAACAAGAGGCAGACCAAGATCGCGATGGATGGAATAACTACAGGAGGAGGATATGGATAAGATTAGGATAAAAAACTGGAAAGAATCAGCAAATAATCGTGCAACCTGGAGGCATTATGTTCAGCAGGCCAAAGTTCACAAAGAGCTGTAGCGCCAAACGATGATGATGAATTGTAAAGTTTTGATTTTTACTATAAAATATTTTTTATATTTTCTTTATTATTATAAAAAAACTATTATTTTTTTAAAGCAAAAAAAATATTAAAAGTACGCTGTATTAACAGTCTTGACCTCTTGGTAAGCCTATAAAACTTTTAAGCCCGCCCTCGCCAAAACCATAACATATATTTATATATATATATATGTGTGTGTGTGTGTTAGTGTGTTTGTGTGCAGCTGCGTTTCGCTTTTGTACACTGCGCTTGTCATTAATATTAATTTGTATTTAATTTATTATAATTTACGTGCATTTGATAAATCGTTCTATTATTGAAAGTAGCAGAAGCAGCTAAGCAGCTTGCCAGCCATCTAGCCATATGGACAACTGGACAGAACAGCTGGACGGCTGGACTTGTCCTCCAGGACAACTGGACAACAAACCGGCAATCCATACAATTGCACAAGTTTGGTCAAGAAGCGGCTTAACATGGCTTTATGGGACAGCTTTAGTTATTGCAATTTACTTACCACTTGTCTCAAATAAATAAACACGCACACACGCAGACAGATGTTGTATGTGTAGTTGTCCTGTGTCCAATGTCCTTTGTCTCCTTCAATAGACAATCAAATTTAATGCTAGCAAGTTTCGATTTTCAACAGTCAGCCAGGCAATTAACGTTCCAACTGAAATAAGAAGAAGCCAAATAAATAATTTTCTCTATATTATGCATTAAATAATATATAAAAGCATTAATGAAACATATAACGAAATATACATATATAGTATATATATGTAACTATTTGTATATTTTCTATTGTGTAAAGTTTTCAATAAAATTAAAATTCCTTTCCTAAGCACTAAAAAGTTAGGTACTGTAATGTTTTTATATATGCACACTAAAAATAAATTCCATCTAATGCGCTTAAAAAGTTCAAATATCTCATTAAACACCCTACAATAGGTAAAGCATTTATTTACTTTAAATATGTTTAGGAATACAGTTTTGTGTTTGTGTGGGTCGCATCAATTACGAGTTCATAATATTAAAAAACAAAAAAAAAACTTTGTTTTAATGTTTGAGTACAAATTTTTAAGCTTAATAATAAAAAACTCAGGAAAATATTAAATCGTATACTGAGTAAATAGAGACGGTCTTAATTTAAATTGGATTTTTGTAATATTCTCTAAATCAATAATAATATACTCAACAATAGTGGAAAACGAAAAAACCAAACCGTATTATTTTTAACGAAATTTTTTGTGGCGATATTTTTCGTTTTATTGCCATTAAATTCGTATATTTCCCTTGCTTTCCCGATAAATTTCAGAAAAATTGTCTATTTTGTTGGCGCAAAATTTGGGATTCGCTTTTCGGAGCAATTCCGACAATCATTTTTGTTATATTTATCAATCTCTGAATAAGAACTATTGCACTCGTACTCCAAACAATTTTAAACATTCTTAAATTAAAAGTTTCTTTCCACAAAAAACGAAGTAAAGAAATTTTCTCTCGATGAAAGAAAAACGTTTCTTTCAAAAAATCAATTTCGGAATAATATATAACTATACTTAAAATTGCTATTTGAAGGCACTTATCGAAGTCATTCTAAACAATCTCAAACTGAGAACTGTCTAGGAAAAAACGGCCTTAGGAAGTTTTCTATCGATAGATTCCCGCAATATACTTTATTTTTTCCGAGTGTATAGGCTTTTCCAACAGTAGATGGACACAATTTATTTTTGAATTGGTTCATGATTCATGGCGTGTATTTCTAGTCAAATATAATTTAAATTGGTTTTAGGTTTTCAAGATGAGATTAAATATCTTGTTAAATTCCGTAGATTCAACATCTGCTTCAATGCGCAGGTTTCTTAAATTTTCAATCACTAACAAATATTTTGGGACCACTGGGCTCCAAAAAAAAATACAAAAAGTTTCTGAAACAATTCTAGAAGCTTAATTTTTCACTTTCACGCGAACGAATGTAGCAACATTGCACAAGTGCAAGACTAATAACGTGAGAAAATCAAGCAACCTCGTTAAATTCTTTAATTCGATTTTTTACAGCGCTGTTCTAAGTTGCATTAAGCAAAAGCGCCCAAGCAACGACGTGAACAACCATTAAAAGTGTAAAAGTGCAAGGCTAACAAGTATAAAATAAATATAAAATTTAAAAATTTTGATTTATGCCCATTTAAATCCTGCTGATCTTTAACTCAAAAAAAATTTACTTACGTATAGTATGATTCATTTAGCAGTTGTTTTATTTAAAAACTTCATTTTATGAACAGTGAACACCCTTAATATATATTTTTTTTATTTACTAAATCAAATGTTTAAGGGAAGAGTAAAAGTAACAAAGCCATCGAATCGAATGTAAACAACTTAATTTAGAGGATAAATAAAAATTCTTAAAGCTGCAATAAATTTAATTAGATAAATAAATGAAGCTAAATTCTGTAAATATTGTAAACAACCAAAAATAAAATAAAATTGACTTACAAAAAGAAAAAAAAAATTTTGTAGCATTGGAATTTTTCTAGTTGCAGTTGATTTTGTTAGGTGAAGAACCCTTAAATAATTTTGTGTTCTGTGAATAAACTTTTTTTGTAAATTATTTTCTGTGTTTTTTGCAATCAGACAAATATTTTTTTAATATAATAATAATAAAATTATTAGTTTTAATTAAATTACTTCACTTTATACCTGTGTAGTATTTAAGAGAAACCTACATATACTTGAAGTGTAACAGCTTTTTACTTATTAAAACTTTAAAAATTTGTTTTATTTTAAATCAAAATTCAATTTCTTTTAATTTGAATTTTTTTAAATTAAAAATTAAGTACAGCTTAAGAGTTAAGAATGAATTTTTATAATAGGAATTAATTAAATATAAGTGTAACAATTTTTTATTTTCAAACTATCGAAAAATTTTGTTATTTGTTGTAAATTTTAAAATTATTTTTCATAAAATTTGTAAAATTTAAAAAAATGTTTCCTAAAAAGATTAGCAAGTTAACCTAAGCTAAGATTTTCACACAAAATTAATCGAATAACATTAAGATCCATTTCTATTTTTATCTATTAATTTTTATATTATGGAGTAGATGTCGATTCATCGCCTCAATTTGAATAAAGTTTATCGACTTATCTTGCTCAAAAAATGATCGAACTGTACTTTTACAATGTTAATTGTGATCTATCAATACTTTGATCAGTGCTGCCAACGCCGACTTTTTTCATTGCTACTTTTAGTGAAAAATTGTGACTCTAAGGACTTTTTAGTGCGCAGCTATATGTTAAACAATATCCTTCTATATAAAGTTGTATTACACTAAACTAGCACTATGTTCCAAAATAAAAGTCAAAGCTCCCAGAGACTCATTTTTGTAACCTCAAATGGCATCACATCAACATTGTTAGTAATAGAATTACTTAATAATAGCATGTTCGTAAAAATTCCTCAGTTAGTTCTGAACTTTAAAGGACGTTTTATACTATACAACTGCATTGTACTGACTTTCTAATGTGCTGTGGTTTTTATACACTGCACAAAAAGGACACAAAGGGCATATTAAGTTAGTGAGCAGAAATGTGGTGTCAAGATAGCAATGTGAGTCAAAGCAAGCAGCACTACAAAATATAAGGATTTCGTCATTTCCTTGATATATTTGTGGAACCATCTTTTCAATTTCCAGAAGATTAAAGAGCTGGAAGTCTGAAACTTTGAGAAGATTCGGATTTGGCAAACACTTTGAAACAAAACTAGTCAAAATGTTAAGCTAAGATATAGAAAAAGACTTTTAGTGAAAAATAGCTTTTTTATAAATTAGTAAATTTAATATTTGATTTTTTTTTAAATAAATAATTATGTAAAATAATTTTTCTGAATTTTTCTGAATTTTTTAAACTTAGCAAATTTGGTAAGAATATTTTAAAAGTCAGTTTAAAGATTTGTTCTACTCCGAATAATTGTAAAAAAGTTATATTGCTCAAAATCATACGAGCTTGATTTCTTGACATATAGCCTTAGAACTTGATTGAATGGGAAATGAGCTACAATGCGAAGTTAAGCCGATATGTAATTATTCAGATGGAATATGAACTCTACGAACATATTATAATCGGTATCTCATTGTAAGATCTTTAATAATATGTTTATAAAAAAATTTGAATTCCCCAAAGTCATACGAACCTGAGTTCTTGACATAATCCTTTAGGACTTATTCAAATCGGAAATGTGAAAATTTCGAAAGGCACAGGGTGAAGTATAATCGATATGTATTTATTCAGATTGAATGGGAACTCTACGGACATGGATTAATCGGGATCTCATTGTATGATCTTTAGAGCCTTGTTCTACTTCGAATATTATGTTTGCAAAAAAGTTATATTTCTCAAAGTCATACGAGCCTGAGTTCTTGACTTAAAGAAATATGACTTAATCGAATGGGAAATTCGAAAGCTGAAAATTTCGAAAGCTTCAGGGCGTGGAAATAATCGATTTTTTATTATCTACATAAAATGGGAATCCTACGGATAAATAATAATCGGAATTATTCAGATCGAATGGAAACTCTATGGACATATATTAATCGGGATTTCATTCAATGATCTTTGGAACCTTGTTTTACTCCGAATAATATATTTGTAAAAACGGTATATTCCACAAATTGATTTCTTGACAGAATGACTTAGGACGTAATCTAATGGGAAATGTAAAAATACAGAAAGGCAGAAAGTGGGGATATAATCGAGATTTTATAAACTAGATCGAATGAAAACTCTATCGACATATAATAAATGAGATCTCTTTATATGATATTTAGAACCTTGTTCTACTCCGAATGATATATTTGTAAAAAAGTTATATCCCTCAAAGTCATACGAGCCTGAGTTTTTGACATAATGCCTTAGGACGTATTCAAATGGAAAATTTAAAAAAAAAACCGAAAGCTGCAGAGCGTAGTATAATCGAGATTTCATTATCTAGATTGAATGGGAACTCTGTGGGGATCTCATTGTATGATGCTTAGAGCCTTGTTCTATTCGAATGATATATTTGTAAAAAAGTTATATCCCTCAAAGTCATACGAGCCTGAGTTCTTTACATAAAGCCTTAAGGAGATAAGGAAAATACCGAAAGTTAAAGAGCGTAGTATAATGGAGATTTTATTATTTAGATTGAATGGAAACTCTAGGCAGAGCAAAGGACATATTGTCATCGGAAGCTCATTGTATGATCTTTATGAAGCATCTAAAGGAGTGTACAGAGCATATTATTATCGGAATTTTAATAGCAGGACCCCTCTTAATTGAATTCAAACGAGAAAACAGGCCATCTAATTAGAAGGATTTCAAACGTATGATACAGGGCTTATTATAATCGCGGCCTTGCATCACAATCGACCGTAAGCCGTATAAAAGTTCCAAAAACTTACAGTGTATATTATAGTCGACTGATTCCCCACTCGTTGATTTTTATTTTATTTTTTTTTCATTTTTATGTTGTATCCCATTTTCCTTTTGATATAAAAATTGTGTAAAATAATAAAAATAATTTTGTGCACGCACTCTCATGTACACGCACACACACTCACACACTCGCACATACACATAGCGAGAGAGAGGGAAAGAGAGCGAGCGAGCGAGCGACTTTGTCGCAGTTGTGTCAGTGGCAGGACAGACGCCATTTTCTTTTTGTTGACGGTGTAATGTGCGCCATAATGGCGGCTGCTTTGGCTCCTTTGCATTACTTCGGCTTGAATGCGTTTTGCAATGGCTACACTACGTTTTATGCAACATGAAGCACATTTGTGTGTGGCACCCCAAACACTGCCCCTGCCCCAGCGCAGCCCTCGTAACGTTGTTTTGCAACCCTTTTAGTTGTTTTTGCTGTTGCTGTTGCTGCTGGCTTTGTTGCTTTATAAATGACATAAATATAATTATTTCATTATAAAAATTGCATTTTACAAAGGAGCCAACAGGCAGCCAGACAAACCAGACAGAGTCAGACAGCCAAACAGCCAGCCAGACCCATTTTAGTTACTAGCCCGCTCATGTTGCCAGACTGTCAGGACTGTCAGGTTTGGCCAGACGACTAAAAGCCACCCTCATATGGGGCAACGTTTTTAGTGCGCTAGCAAAACTAAACTGTCTAAGCAGTTGACAAGTTTATTGGCCATAGACAACTAATGGCATATCTAAATCTTTTATAAATAAAATACCAAACGAATTAAAGTGCTTAACTGATAAACTGAAAAAAAATTTTCCTAAAAATCTAACTCGATTTCTTTGACTTGGTCTAGAGCTCATTTGGTTCGAAATTTAAGTAATAGAGACCCCAATCAACAAGCTCATAGATTATGCCACCCAAGTCTAAATAAAAAAAACATGAAAATTATTGCAACAAAAAAGGTAATTTGTATCTGTATCTATGTCTGTTTGTGTTGTGTCTGTGCGTATCTGTGCGATATCGCATGCTAGCATTATTAATAGAGTTCATTAGCTGCAGACATGGACAAAATCAACCCACTCACTCAACTCACTCATTCGTTCAGTTGGCTTTAAAAGGCCGAAACCTGTTTAGACCAACTACATCTATAGGCTTTTTGACTCTGATTCTGACTCCTACCCCTCCTCAACGTCAACCAAATTCTACTATATGCATGTATTTAGTTATGGTTTCTGTTGAAAAATGCTTTGTTTACAAATCCGTTTATCATTCGGCTCTGTTTTTAATGATAACTAATGAATGTGGCCCTTTGCCATCTGAGGCGGCCACCCGGCGTATCCGAGCCAACCAACCAACCAACCAACCAACCAACCGACGAAGCAAGCGGCAAGCGGCAGCCTGCCAAGCCGTCTCTGCCCCATTAGCTGCCGGTTTTTGTTTTCTCTCTTTTGTTTTTATTGGGAATCATCAAAAGTTGTGTATTTACTATATATGTTAGTATATATATATATACATGGCATATACATGGTATGTGGTGTAAATTGAACGCGCTTAATGATTGTTATTATTTAGCAGAAAAATTGTTGAAATTTGTTTTAAAAATTGCTTAGAAAAGCAGCAGAAGCAGCTTCTTTTCGCTATAAAAAGCAGCTGTTTAGGGGGAATTTTAGTTCCGATTCCATTGTTTCTCTTTAAATTTTATGAGATGTGCTGGAAAATATGATTTCAACATTGCTTAGAAAATCAACTGATTCTCTTGGCTCTAAAGCGCAGCTGCTAGGCGCATTTTAGTTCTCATTCCATCGTTCCTCTTAAAATTTTATGAGACGTGCTGGAAAATATGTTTTGAACATGGCTTAGGCAAGCGCAGATTCTTTAGTAGATTCTATAAAGAGCAGCTGCTCAGCGATATCGGTTTCTTTTCATCCGTCCTCTTAACGTTTTATGAGGCGTGGTCGAAAATTTGTTTTGAAAATTGCTTAGAAAAGCAGCAGCAGCTTCTTTTGGGTATAAGGCGCAGCTGTTCGGGAACTTTGTTTCCGATTCTATTGTTCCTCTTTAAGTTTTATGATTCGTGCTTGAAAATATGTTTTCAACATTGCTTAAAAAATCAACTGATTCTCTTGGCTATAAAGCGCAGCTGTTCAGCTACTTTTTGTTCCGATTCCACCATTCCTCTTTAAGTTTTATGAGGCATGCTGGAAAATATGTTTTGAAAATTGCTTATTGCAGATTTTTTTGGCTAAAAAGTGCAGCTGTTCAGCGATATTTGTTTCAGTTCCGTCGTTCCACTTAAAATTTTATGCGTTGTGGTCACAAATAATGCATTAATAGTGTTTGAAAATATGTTTTGAAAATGTCTTAAAAATTAACAGCTTGTTTTGGCTATAAAGCGCAGCTGCTTAGTAACTTTTAGTGCCGATTTCATTGTTCCACTTAAAGTTTTATCAGTCGTGCTGGAAAATATTTTTTGAAGCGACTGCCCGGCGCTTCTTAAAAACTATTTAGCTGATAGGAGTCGAGGAGTTGCTTGGCTTGCCCTAAGCCAGCAGTGCTGGTCCAGTTCATTGTCGTCTGGACCTATCCTCTTCTCTGAGCAGCTGTGCCTGCCAACGCCGCAATAAGATTCAGCCGCTTGTGGAACGAAATTTCCTAATCCCGCTGCGTCTAGAATAGACATTGGCAGTGGTTAGTGAGGAGCAGACGTGGATGTCTGAGCATGATCCTGAGATCAAAGCAGTTGCATGTGTATGATGCATAGATTCGAATAAAGTGATCCAAAGAGCATATGTTTCACAGAGACAGTTTTTGGCATGGAGTTGCATAAACGGTTTGGAAAATATTTACGTCGTACGGGTTCAATTAGACGTCGCCAAGTGCTGATCCAACCAGATGGCACCATTTCGAAAAAATGGCTCAGCCATCTTATTGCGCCGATGTTAATAATTGTATGGGAAAAACTGTACTGCAAACCTTAGGATCTATTGTGCTCCCAGCTCTGATGTTGCCCCGTTCCAACTTTTTCTCTTGGTACGGTGGAAGCACTGCAGCTGGACTGGCCAAAGCAGCTCGTTTCAGACGTCGCCTTCCGAGGTGCAAAGGGAAGGTGGAAGTTCCTTTTGCATTGCCGTTAATATTCAACATACCCAAGAAAATATGTTTTTTGATACACTTGGAGTGACTTGTTTCCGGACAGGAAACTTTATTTGCATATGCATATATATGAAATTTTTTATTATTATTATTGAAACTAATTTCAACTATTTAGAACTGTCTTTGTGTGGGCACTTCAATTGCTGAGATTATCTCATCTCTATACTTTTAAGAACTATCTTTAGGTTGGAGCCAGGAACGGCTCAGCGCTGGCAGCTAACCTTGCAGTTACGGACATAAAAAGACCATTACAGGACGTCGTATCGCAAATCAGGGAGACGGCTAGAACTCTAACGGAAAGAGAATGGGACGTGGTGTCCGGTTCTCGCATCTCCCGAGCACTCTGACTGAGGTATGATCCAAAGCGAACATTTGAACTACTGCGCTTCCATAAAAACAGGGCTAGGATGGTGGTAGGCGTAACGGGGCACTGCACCTTAGGCAATATGGCTGAGAGGTTGCATGTTCCCCAACACGATTTTTGCCGCAGCTTCGGAGATGAGGAATCTGTATCTTCCTTCCAACACCTGCTATGTGACTACCCGGGCGCTTCTTAGGAGACGAGCCCAGTTTCTGGGTAATCCATTCTTTGAGAATCTGGGTAGTCTAGCACTTGTGCCCATAGAGGATTAGGCTGCTTTCGTCGAATTCTCAAAATGGTTCTGCAACATGAGAGACTTAGGCAATTAGGGATGTCATACAGTTTTTGATTCTCCTCCACAATATCTTCACTTCTTTTAATTAGGTAACACAATGGACCTCATGGTCTCTGGGTGATCTCAGTCACTATCTGAGCTGACCACACAATCTATATAACTACATTTTTCATTTGTATACTAAGGGTTTTCCAAAGCTGTTTTAAAACAACTATAACGTTTGGCATATTGTTTTTAATATTAATATTAATGCAGTGGCAATCCTGACATCAGATATAAAGCACTTCATAAGATACGAAATACCAGAATCAAAGTCGTACAAACATTTAAATTATAAATCCAAAGTTATTCAATCAAATGTTTGTAAATAATAAAAAATACATAAAAAATAGCAAATAAAGTATAAAATATTTTCTCATATTTAAGTTAAGTATTAGCCCTAGTGACGCTTTACTGGTTGTGTATTGTAGACCTAAGCATGAAAAATTCTCGCAAATATTAAAATGAAATGGAATGGAACAAAACAAAAACTTTTTTAATTCAATAAATACCCGATATCATTATTTCACATTCCCGCTGCATTCCTATGTCAGATCCTATGACAGATCTCATCGCTTTGATTTCTCCCTGGCAACAATTCCGCATTTGCTTTACTGACCCGGGTTCAGCATTTAAACCTTGTCCTATGACACCCGGGAAAACAAAATTATCCTTGCATAAAAATCGCAAATTTGGTTTATTGTTAAAAATTATGTCAGCAGCGAAACACTGAAAATAACAACCAACCAGCCGCAGGAAAAGGAAGTGTGGGAACTGTATGGAAGTGGTAAAAGTTGCGCGCCGTACCAGGGTTGCCATGGCCAAGCGTGTAAATTATTTATGGGCCAGCTGCCGTTACAGCCGCCAAGCTAAACCTCTAAAAAAAAACGAAAAATGAAAAAAAAAACAAGGAAAACTCCAACATGACACGCATGACAGGCTCAGAGTTCTTTGGATGCGGGAGTGTAGTAAAGTATGATTGGGGGGTAGTGGGTCGTCGGGTCCCTGGGTCGCTGGGTCACTTGAACGTTACGTACTATGCCGCAGTTTATAAATAAAAATCATTATGACTGCTGCCTGGTCAGTCACTATAGATGACCGAACCCCCACCCGCCCAACAGATCCAACCCCATAATTGACTTAGCAGTAGGGAGAGTGTAGAGTAGTCTGAAGAGCGGTTCGGGAACAGCCCGCAGGTTTTAGTTCATTTGAAATTAGTACGCATTGTCCTTAATTGTTGAGGCGTTGGGTCTCCCTCGTAGGGGTTTTTTTTTTGGGGGGGTAGCAGGTTTGGTGTGGCGGTATGTGGCAAGTTGTCGTGTCAAGCCGTTGACTTTATGTTGCCAGCGTTTATCAGCTGCGTCGTGCACATGTGTGTGTGTGTCTTTGTGTATGCGTGTGTTTGTTTTTCTATAAGTGCGCAAAGGCGTAGTCAATGGGGGCAAAGCCGACCCCTTCCATATTGCTCCCTCTATGCGACATTTATATATGCGCGTGTTTTCGTATCTGTGTATAAGTATCCGCGCTTCTATAACTTTTTGTATGTATTTGTGTGTATCTGTGTGCGCGTGTGTGCGTGTGTGCGTGTGTGTGAATTTATTTATTTGACTTGTGCATGTCGGTTTTGGGTGTTAACTTTAATAATTAACGGTATTAATTGTAGCATATGTCACATGTTTGCTCTCATTTTTGTTTCCTTTTGTTCATACACACACAAACACACATTTATATACACTTTATATAGTGCATTGTATATAGAGTTTGTCATAAGCAAAGCACCCAGAGGTGCTATAAATTATATGCATTAGTTGTTATTTACTTGTGGGTCACAACTCTGGTATTTTTTTTTTTTAGTAATAAAAATATCAATTCTTAATTATTGTAAGAAAAAATAAATATCATATTGTATCATATTATAGCTTCAATTTGATATAAATTAAAATATTGAATGACTAAATTTGTATTTCCATGGTATAGTTAAAATATTTATTTTTTTAAGCCAATAAAAATAAAATAAAATACAAATTTTTAACGTAATTTTAGAGTCACGAAAAATATCTAGGACATATATAAATTTAAGAAATAAAAAAAAAATGCAATCATAAAGTAATAAATATTTTTTAAATATCATTTTTAGATCAGGGTATTTTAATTTCCTTTTTTTAGACTACACAACGATAATTCACTTAAATTTTGATTTATAAATTGATAAAAAATATTCCTCATGCAGCTAAAATGATTTTTGCATCAAACTCTTTTATTTTTAATGGCTAGCAAGGCGACTTGGTAATCTTAAACTTAATATGTATAATCGGTATAAATATAAAATAAATATAATATAATATAATTAATAATATAATAAATAAATATAAATATATAGCTATTTACCAATGTGAACTTTTCGGTTTTGATCCCAAATAAAGCTATTTATTAGATATATTTTGTTAAAATTTTTAGCATATTTTAACTTAAATTAATAGAGATCTTTTTTTTTAAACACCCCATTTTTCCCCTGAGTTCTTAATATAAAAAATATTATTTATGGTAAGTTAAAAAAAAATGTTTATACCCTGTACCGTATGGTACCAAGGGTAAATTAAGTTTGTGCAAGCCGAAAATGTATGTAACATATAGAAGGAGACGTCGGAGACACCCCAAAGTTACCTAAAATATGATCAGGGTGAATAGAGAAGTCGATATACCCATGTCCGTCTGTCCGTGTGAACGCCTAGATCTCAGAGATGGTAAGAGCTAGAGTTACCAAACTTTCACATTAGATCCCATATTATTCCATAGGAGGCCAGTTTATTTTATTTTTTTGATATCGGGGATAAATTATATAGCTCCCATGGGGGTGTTTGAGACGACCTCGACAAAAAAAAGCGTTTTAGATGAATAATTCGTTTGTTTATAAAAATATCGTAACCAAATTTGGTATTCGAAAGTTTTTTATAGTTGCCAATCACTGTATCAAATTTGATCAAAATCGGTTGACTATATCATATAGCTCCCATAGGACCGATCGGCCAAAATAACTTTTTTAAAGAAAAATTCGCTATATTTCGTTTTTTAATAAAGATATCGTAACCAGATTTGGCGTTTGGAAATTTTTTAGACCACTTAAGCAATATGCCAAATTTGAACAAAATCGGTTGACTATATCATATAACTCCCATAGGTCCGATCTTCCAAAAAATCGATTTTTTAACAAAATTTGTTGTGTTTCGTTTGTTTGTTAAGATATTGGGACCAAATTTGGCATTCGTGAGTATTTTATAGTTCCTTAGCACTGTACTAAATTTAATCCAAATCGTTTGACTAGATCATATAGCTCCCATAGGACCAATCGGTCAAAAAAAACGTTTTTTATACAAAATTCGATGTGTTTTGTTTGTTTGTAAGGATATTTGAAATAAATTTGGCGTTCATATCTTTTTTAAGGTATTTAAGCATTGCGTCAAATTTTATTGAAATCGGTTGACTATATCATATAGCTCCCATAGGAACGATCGGTCAAAAAAAAATTTTTGCTTAAAAATTTTTCTGTTTTTGGTTTTTTGTGAAGAAATCGGACTTTATTACAAGCAAGTGGTACAGGATATCCTAAAATCGTCCACGCCCGACTTTACGTCCGCCATTTTTTTATTTATAACCTGTTGACCGGCAGTATTTTTCGGTAGGCTACAAAATAATAATCTGAAAAACCCGTCATTTATTTTAACTTTAAATAGGCTCCAAGAAGAGAACTCAATGAGACTTAAGAATTAAATCTACATTTTAAACATCTTTTAAATTAAATTCAATTTTTATCACAATTCCCATACTATTATTTAGAACTCTTTGAAAAAATTTGAAAAATTCAAAAAATCGAATCCCTAAAAATATATATTCATGCCTGTGCTATATATCTTTGATGTTAATTAACATTTTAAATAAAATAAATAAATATTTAAATTTAAAAAAATGTTCCAAAAACTTCTCAAATTTTTTTGAGCTTTCAGCTTGCAGAGTATTAACATTGCTTCAGACCTCTCTCATTTCACCTTTGCTGCCTTTTTAGCTTTCTCACACCTTTCTCCCACTCCCTTTTGCACTCAACCCCTTTCTCCAGCCCATCCCCCATTTCACTAAGGCACTTTAATGCTTGAAAACATTTTGAAATTATCGCTGTTTGAACTTTCTTTGTTGTCGTTGTGTAATTTAAACGCTTATGTCATTGTATAAGCCCCCAAACCCCGCACATAGCTCCCCAAAAACCGCTGGAAAGAGAGTTCAGAGTTAGAGCTCGGTTCCCGGTTGGAGTCCATTGTGCATACGCCGCGTTGGCCGCGTTTCTTGGCAGCACTTGACTTGCATTATTTATAGCCGGTAAATGTGAATTATGCACATGCGTTAGCTTTAATTGCATTGAAAGGTGGTTTCACGAAGGGCCAGGAGCTGGAGCTGGAGCAGGAGCAGGGGCACGGCATAGCAGCAGCTGGGGCAATGACTGCTGCGGCAGGAGCAGCCCCAACCAGTCGATTAACTTTAGCTCATGCGACTCACTTGACCAGCGCTAACTATGGTGGAAAGCCTGTGGGCGGTGCGGTGCGGTTTGGTGACGTGGCAGATGGAAAGAACCAGGTGGGGTGGGGGGAACTAAGGAGTCAACTATTAAGTCACCCTCGCTGAGCCGTTTCGCTTTACATATATTAAGCGGGTACAATTTCTATGGCACTGTTGACACTAATCCTCACTTTGATATTGAGCTGAAAGTTCGTTCTCTGTTTTTCACTCTCTCTATCGCCGCCGTGCTCTATAAACGAGGGCTGACTGAAAAGTAATTAGTAATTTAGTTTTGCGGGAGTTATAGCAGAAGAAACTAATTGTATTTGGTGAGTTCCTTTGATTTTTGTTTTTCAAAAAGAAAGCTTGGGAAATATGATTCAAAATGAACTGGAATATATTTCGAGAGATTATACAATGACGATTCTACAAGGCAGTAAAGATTGAAGAAGCTGTTGGATTCTTCCGTGAGCGTGAGAAATAAATGATTATGAATGAACTGGAATATGTTTCGAGAGGCTGTACAATGACGACCAATTGCCACATCTGAAGAATAGATTGAAGAAGTTGTTGGATTCGTTCGTGAGCGTAAGATATAAATGATTATGAGATAGTTGGCATTAGCTTAGATTGCCAAATTGCTCTTTATCGACGACAAACGTAATACTTTAACTCTTTTCTAAAGAAGTTTTTGTTTACAATTATCGTTTCATAAATTTGGATAAAAACAAGCATCATCTTCAAATACTAGAAGTCAAAGAACAGTCAAAGTTGTGCATTTTCAAAGTAACAGACTAAGGAGAAGACGGTTCTAGTTGGAACGACCTGCTCAAGTATTAATATACATAGATCATCTAATCCAATGCAGTGTTTTTATTGGGAAAGACAATATATGGATTTATACAGAAGATTTATGTATTTTTAATGAATTGAGCTATAAATTAATTCACCATCTAATAAATTGCCAAATTTAGTTACCCTACGAATATCATCTTTTTGAAAAGAATAAAAGAACTGTCCGCTACCAGAAATATTATTTAAAGCTATTTTTTGAAAGACTATGAATTAATTTATACTAAAGAATTTAGTCCGTTTTATGAATTCTGCTACGAATTGAGTTCCTATCTATCAAATTCGTAGAATTCGGTGTCCGTGAGTATAATTTTTTAGAAACTTGACAAAAAAGAATTAAAGAAATGTCCTCTTCGGAAAATATTATTTAAAACTACTTTTCGAAAGACTATAAATTATTTGTACCATAAGATTTATGCCTTTTTTATATATTGTCCTATGAATAAATTCTTCATATAACAAATTCCCAGATTTTGGCACCCTGCGAATATCATCTTTTTTAAGCTACGGCATATATTATTTTGAACTACTTTTTGAAAGTCTATACATTAAATTATACCAAAAGACTTAAGTCTTTTTTATGAATTGAGCTACGAATTAGCTCTCCATTCAGCAAATTCGTAGAATTTAGCACCTTATGAGGATCATCTTTTAGAAATACGAAAAAGAGAATTAAAAAATGTTCACTCCATTGCAAGCATTTCTAATATATTATATTAGAAAGTGCCGCCAGCTTAAGTATTGTCAAAAAGGTCGGGTATGTGGTTCACGTCTTGGTACATTAAAAACTACATCTGGCATCATGTCCTGAGGCAGAAGACTCCTGAAAAACAAACTAACAGGCTTACTAGTTGTTAAAATGAACGCGTTCCACATCTCCAGAGCTTTGACGTGGAGGTTCTTCCTTGGTTTGTGCCATAGATGCCAGGGATGAGACCCTATGCTCTATTGGGAGTCAAGGATACCAGAATATGAAGAAGATGATGATACTAGACATTAAGCTGCTCCAGAAGCTAGTAAAGCAGTCTGCTCTAATGCTTGTAAACACTTTTGGAATTTAGATGTCTTGTAAGCGTAGAGATGAAGCGAATTTTTAACTGAAATTTTATTGCTAATCTAAACTTTAAGTTAAATTTCAACAGATAACTTATAAGGGCTAGAGATGAAGGATACCAGAATATGAAGAAGATGATGATACTAGACATTAAGCTGCTCCAGAAGCTAGTAAAGCAGTCTGCTCTAATGCTTGTAAACACTTTTGGAATTTAGATGTCTTGTAAGCGTAGAGATGAAGCGAATTTTTAACTGAAATTTTATTGCTAATCTAAACTTTAAGTTAAATTTCAACAGATAACTTATAAGGGCTAGAGATGAAGCGAATTTTCATTTGAGATTTTATTGCTTATCTAAACTTCAAGTCAAGTTTTAACGGATAACTTATAAAGGCAAGAGATGAAGTGAATTTTCATTTGGGATTTTATTGCTGATCTAAACTTAAAGATAAGTTCAAACAGATAGCCTATAAGCGCTAGAAATGACGCGAATTTTAATCTGAGATTTATTATAAATGTAAACTTTAAGTTAAGCTTCAAGAGATAACTTATAAGGGCTTGAGATGAAGCGAATTTTCATCTGAGATTTTATTGCTTATTTAAACTTGAAGTCAAGTTTTAACAGATAACGTATGAGGGCTAGAGATGAAGTGAATTTTCATTTGGTATTTTATTGCTTATCTATATTTTAAGTTAACTTTCATTCAATATTTTAATTGATAATCAGATATACAGGGTGCGCCATTTGAATGTGGTCGATGGAAACTTTTGACGCAGGAAGTTCATCGTTGATTTCGCGGTGTGACATGTCGCGCCGTCTTGTTGAAACCAAAAGCCTTTAAGACCTTTTTCACGCATTTCTGGTAAAACAGAGTGTGCCAACATCCATCGATACCGATCCCCATTGACAGTTTCCCCAACTCTGAAGAAGAACGGACCGATGATGGTTTTTGAGCAGACACCGGCCCAAACAGTCACTTTCTGATCATGCAGTGGAGTTTGATGGATAGTATGAGGATTTTCTTTCCCCCAAATGCGACAGTTTTGTTTATTTACAGTGCCAAATAGCGTGAAATGGGCCTCATCAGTCATTAAAATTCGCTCACAAAAATCGGGCTCCGATTTAATGAACATTGTCACTATTTCCGCGCGTTCTTTGGGCGTGAATCGATTCATGGTTAAAATTGTAATACAATAACCTTTCCAAAATGTGTTCGACGATGTCAATCGGTTGAAATCTGTCAAAGTTATTCAATATTTCCATCGACCACATTCAAATGGTGCACCCTGTATGTATAATCAAATTAGAGATATATGCTTAAGATCTACTTTGTACCTCAAAGTATTTGACATAAAGCAAAGAATGTAGAGTAGAAGACAAGCTTCTGCAATGTCTCAGATTTCTACCAAAGATTAAACGCTCAAGTTTGGCAAAGTGCTCCTTTTCTTCATCTTTAAAAAGTTAGCAGCTGTTTCTACTCTGTCTTCTATTATTTACCTTTCCAGTTGGGGGAAAAGGGAATTTCTTCAAATCAAGAGGTCATCTATGAATTCTTTTTTAATGACAAATCATACTTTTAAGAAGTATTAAAATTGAAAAATTGTGTTAAAACTTTTCAATCCACCCGCGCTTACTATAAGGTTGCCTTGCTCACTAAGCTGTTTGTCACACTGCATGGCAAAGCTTCTCAATTCCCATTTGCCTGGAAATCAAAGGCCTTTGGATTAAGCCGTTAATAATTCAAATGAATATCGTTGCATACCAAATGACATTTTATATATATACATACATTTATATAGTACATATATACTTAAAAGTAAAAGTAAAGTTGTTGAATAATATATGTATATGAATTCTTTATCGTCTTGGTAACTCTATTAAACGGTCATCATTGGATGGCACTTTAAACTATTTGAGTTAAAAAAAAAAAATAAAAATAAATAAATTTAAATCCTAGTTTCAGAGCTCTCCAAAAACAGAGGACAAACTTTCTATAACACTCCTATGAGTAGCATATGATTTTCAATTTTCATGCCACACACTTAAGCCCTGGCCCTGGCCCTGGCCCAACCCAGTCCCGTCCAGAAGCTGGCCTCCACAGCATTATGCCTAGCAGACAACTTTTGCCACAATCTGCCGCTTCAACGCGCTCCTTGTCCAAGTGTAAACGGCCCGGAATCATCGACAGAGTCCAGAGACGTAACCGCCGTCGCAGTCCCAGACCCAGTCCCCACTTCCCACTTCCAGTTCCACTTCCAGTCATTGCCGTTAAGCGCCATTAGGCGGGCACTGCAGACATTAAAAACAGCTGCCACATTTGTTGTTGCTGCAGATTTTTGTTGCTGTTTTTGTTGTTGTTGTGGCATTACGATGGGGCATACAAAAATTGCCTGTTTATATTCGCAGCGACAGCAAAATTTTTATATTACATATTTTTGTTTTTGACAGCGTCGAGACGCAGCAGCAGCAGCAGCAGCTACAGAAGAAGCTTCAGAAGTGGCAGAGGCGGCGGCGGCAGAAGTGGCAAGAAAATGTAGCATCAACATTGTCGCTTGACTTGTTTTGTGATGATTTCCTTTTTGTTTTTCGCTTTGGTATTTTTTTCACTTTTTGTTTTTGCAGTTATTGAAACCAGGGTTGGATTGGGTTGGGTGGGATTGGGTTGCGTTCTCTAAGCTTAAGCGTTTTTAAAACGAAGCAAAGTGTTTCATTTGCTGTGAATTGAACCATAAAACAATGCGTGGTGAGCTAGGACTAGATAAAAAATGTCAAAACAGTCTGGAAAGTGACCGAATTATTTGTCGGAAAGTAATCTAAAAGCGTACGAAATAGTCTTAAATGCTTTTGGAAGCAGTTTAAATCGGGGAATGCAAATAAGCGTTAGGGGGAGGAAACAAATCAAAGCGAAAAAATTCGTTTATATGTTTTTAAATGTTTCAATTGAGTTCCGCTTTTCCAAAACCACAATTTTCGCTTAGGAATAAAAATTTAAAAAAAGAAGAGAATCTCAATACTATTAAATTCTTTTCAAATCTATTCTAATTATAGACCATTCTAATGTTAAAAAAACAGCTTTTGTTCAGGAATTGTATTTCAATGACTTTATATTAAACTAATCGTAATATTATAATATTTATTTATTATTTATTCAAAAACTTAAAATCTTTCATTCCAAATTCTTACAAAGCAACTAAAATATTTTTTAGAAAATATTTCAATAATTTTAAAATTATTATTATAGAGCTCAAGAAAGCTTTCATTATGGCCAAAATAGTTTTATATTATGTATTAGGCTAATACAATTTCAGAAAGCAATCTTATAGTCCCAAAAGCAATCTTAAAGTTGTTTAAATAATATTCCTCAGTGTTTAGTTAAATGAACTATGCTAAAGTTCCTTTTAAAGGATTTTCGTTTAATGCTACCCAAAATGTTTTACTTTATTTACATAATTTTAAAAGTCAAGAAATCTCATAACATTATTTATAATTTAAGTAGCGTTCTTAAGAGAGAGCGATCAAATCTTCGCGTATGAAGCCCCATTTTCTAATTTTAGAGCTAATGATCCTGTATAAATATCCAATATGGATGACTTTTTGTAAAAAAATAGTTTCTCGAATTTAAAATTTCTTAAATAAAGGCAAAGTACGGGATTCCGATTATAAACTGGCCTGCACAGATTTCATGGTTTGGGAAAGATTTTTTACCTATAGGTACAAAGGATATACTAGATTTGTGCGATGTATGTAACGGTCAGAAGAGGCGTTCCAGACCCCAAGTCCGTTATACCAAAACGCTTATCATAATGTCAGGTAGCGATTGAGCCATGTCCGTCCGTCCGTCTGTATGAACACCTAGATCTTGGAGACTATAAGAGCTAGAGATACGAAACTTTGCCAAAAAATCGGTACTAATTTACAGAACCTATAGGTTTTATCGTTTGCCCAAAAAAAATATTCAAATTGGAAAATTATTAGAAGGAATATGCAGGAATACATTTTTTTAGAAAAAATGTACAGGGTATTACACGGTTGGGCACCGCCTTGACTGTATTACATTTTTTTGAATATTCAACCCAAAAAGAATTAAATTAAATATTAATATTTAAGTTTTGATAATATTTGAAAATATACTAGTGACTAGGACAAAAGCTATATCACGAAGAAATATATTTTTATTAAAAAAATACAAAAAATGAATTAAAAAAGTTACTACCTCCAACATACCCGCTTTCTTTATTTTCAAAGACCCCTGAAATCAAGATTCTAGGGCAAGAATCGAAGATTCAATAATATTGTATTTAATTTTCGTTATAAGATCACGAATGCATACCTGAAACGAAAAAAAAAGTTTATATATAAAAATTAAATTGTTTTCTAGCAATATTATTATATTAAAATTATTGATTTTTCTATATATCGCTTTTTTTATTTATAGGTAAAATTATAAAGAAGAAATTAATAGTAGATTATAAAAGGTTTGTAGTAAGATCAGCCTAGGTCTTCATGCCTTTATTAAGTCTGTAGATAACTTTTATGTACTCTTTGGGTTCTTTAGAAACATTTCTTAATTTTTTTTGCCAAATTTAAAAATTCAAAAAACCCAAGCTTTATTTTTAAGCTACGAAGGCATATTTGGTATAAAGTTCTAAAAAGACGCTGCCATAACTGGTTGCCGACTAGTTACATAAACTCCAACTACGCTTGAACTTAACTGTACCGCTTAACCTACAAGCAAGTTGGCAACCCTAACAATAATAAAATATACAAATTTATTAATTCGCTGCGTATTGACTTGGATTGTATAAACAGCTACAAATCAAAGCTCTTTTTATTATAAATATCCACAATTCATAACTGCGCAGGCGCAATCTGCTTAGAAATAGCCACAAAGCCCGCACCTCCGCCTCCTCCACAGAAGAGCCAACTGGAGCAACTCTGAATTCCCTTCGTCAATTAAAGAATAATTCATTTCAATTGAAGTCAATCAAAAGAAATTATTTCACGCTTAATCAATTAAGCAAACCGAATGAACAAACGAAAAATTCTGAAGACAGCGCCGACTCCCCACAATCTTTTTGGAGCCCCCAACAAAGAAATTTGTATAACATTTCAGAGATTTTAATGCTTTCTACTCTATACTATGGATGGTTGGTACATCTGCTCCTATACAAACAAAGGGTAATCAGAAGAGCGTAGATTTTTGTGTATATTTCTTGATTGGATCACTATTTAGTTTTTATGGCACTGTGCTGAGTCTTTGTATTGTGTATTGGGTAATCAGAGTGCAAAGTGGGCTCTGTGGTTTCTCGAGTGCTCATCATATTCATTGTGATATATGGAGCAGACACTTAAGCTTTGCCTTTAAGCAGCGGCAAATTGATTTGGTTGCGTGGTCCCCAATGTGCTCCAAAGTGCCACTTGGCAATAAAGAGACGCCCAAGCTTATTATGATGGGTGCTATAAAAAAAAAATCTTATGCCATATAAGACTGACTAATAATGATTGAGAGTAAACCGATTTGGAAAAATTCTTCTAAGCTGGAATGCGTTTAGCTTTGTGATCATCTAAACTGCGATTTCGCATGAAAATTTTTAAGTTTTGACGTGATCGCCGCAACTTAATTGAGATCTTGAAAGAAATTCCGCGCCGCTGTGAATACCCCGACAACTAACTAACTTTAAGGGTGCTGTCTAAATGTCCATCCACGCTTGGATAACTACAAGCATCCGATGGAAACTGGACTATTTCTAGCGAGAAATCGCTTAAACTACTTACAAATATTCATTTTCCAGGCAGCTCTATCGACAAGCCAACGGAGAGCTGCCCCATGCCTAACATGACTTGTTTCCTCACAAACCTGGTTACTCATGACAAGGTTGAATGGGTCATACATAGTTTGAAACCATACAAAGCGCCGGGTCCAGACACTATTATTCCAGCGCAATTACAACACGTGAAAAAATCTGTCATACGGTGGTTGACGGATATTTTCACCAGAACCATAGCCACAGGGATCGTCCCGAAAGCTTGCCTTGTATGTTGAGTAGTTTATATTCCCAAGGTAGGGAAGGCTACTCTGAGGCTTTGGTTGCGGTTTTCATTGGATTGTTGTTTAACGAGGCGGGTGCCAAAATCGCTCAATCGTTTAACGTCCGGGTGACTCGCTGCATACATTAGCTCACTATTTAGCGGATGCTAAGATAGCTACCCAGGAGGCGCCACGAGGAGGCTGTGCGTCAACTTGCAATCATTTGAGACAGAGATTGCTCTGGCAGTCGACAGGTTGACAGCAATCAGAAGCTTTGCTCTGTACAAATGAAAGCCAGGCCCAACACTCTACAAGACGCTCATCTTGCCCGTGCTCTTATACGGGGCAGAAGCATGCGTTGTGTCACGGGCAGATGCAGCTGCTCTTGGGGTGTTTGAGAGGAAAATTCTACGCAATACCTTCGGTCTCATACGTTTTGAGGAAGGCTATCGCATACGGATGAACCACGAGCTGTACGAGCTCTACGACGACTTGGATGTTGTCCGGCGCATCACAATACAACGTCTGCGCTGGCTCGGCCATGTCGTACTTATGGATAATGATGCTCCAGCGAAAAAGGTATTCGAAGCGAAAGCCGATGAAGGAAGACGGAGGGGACGACCACGACTCCGGTGGAGAGATCAATACCTCCCTTGGTATTTCTAACTGGAGAAGGCGCGGGCAAAGCAGAGGCGCCTAGCGAGAGCTGCTGATGTCGGCCGTAACCCGATAGCGGGTTGTAATGGCCAAAAGATGACGATGATGAGGGAAGGCTACTCACTCACTTCTAAATGATTTTCGGCCAATAAGTCTTTCATCGTTTCTTCTTAAATAGACTGCATATCGCCGGAACATTTTACAACCAAATTAAGAGCCTATATTCCAACCAGGGAAGGTGTGCCAGGCCCAACGGGCTCGATAAAGATATTCACGGACGGTTCCAAGCCGGCCGACCGTGTGGGCGGAGGTGTCTATGTTGAGGAATTCAATGTTAGAACTGTTTTCCTACTCCCGGACCACTGCAGTGTCTTTCAGGCAGAGGTCACTGCAATCCAGGAGGCTTTAATAACAATAAGAAACCTACAAGTTCGAAATAAGAACATTTGTATCTACTCGGACAGTCATGCGTCTATTGAGTCCCTAACTGCCGCCCTTACCTAACCTAACATAACTAACTTTAACTTATTGTAATTTTCATTGTCAATAAAATATAGTTTTTTAATAATTAAAATACAATTTTTGTTCATAAACTTATTTTTAAATATTGTATCCACGGTATTGGAAACATATTTGAAGATTGGAACCGCCAAGAAAACTTAATTTATATTTCTGATGAAGTATGGGTACACTTTTTTAAACTCAAAAAAATGTTAGAAGGTACGTTCAGAAAAGAAGACGAGAGGTGCTCGGTATACAGTTTATATAGATTTTGTTAATCCCCGGAACGAAGTAGAGATGTTGAAAAAAGTTTAATTGAAGAATATCACGATAATTAACTATATCCAGCTTGGTTTAAACGCTCACAAATTACAGATACAAAAAATCCGTTTTTGAAAACTTTATTTTAAATGTAAGTCCCACTGTATTGAAAACCTATTAATGTAAAACCCCAAAAATCAAACACCCCGAACATAATTAATATTTTTGATTAAATATGTTCACACTTTTTTAAAAATTAGTCACAGCTCATACCAATATTTATAAGATCTTTTTTGTGGAAGCCAACTTTTGGCGAGTTCTTTCATTATATTATTATACTATATTATTTCTCATTTTATTTATACAAAGATTCTACCTTTTTATGCTTAACACTCCAAACTTTGAAATTTATCCAAGCGTAATGCATATGAAAACTACGGCATAGACAAAGTTCAACTCTTTAGCTATTTCTTCCTGATTGAGAAGCTGCTCAGTTTGAAAGATATATTATTCTTACAGTTACTAGATAGTTTGTTATTTTTTTTTTCCCCCTACAATGTTTATGCCAAAGTTCTAAAATATTCTATTTGCAGCTAAGACCAACTACGTTGAACATTAATTTGTCATTCACACGCGGCGTATGTGTTAAAGCAGCGAGTGTGAGTGAAATAGTTAAAGCGCCAGAGACAGAGTGAGACAAAAAGAGAGACTAGCAAAAGGAAGCGCAGCGCGGTACAGTTGCCTCAACATTTAAATACACACAAAGGGCAAACAAAGTTTTGTTTTTGCTTACTCGCCAAAAAAGTTGCCGTTTTTTCTATTAAAATGTATTTTTTTTTTTAAATATAGTATTTTTGTTGGTTCAACTTGGTTCTACTCTCTTTCGCTCTTTCCCCTCCCCGCTGCACACTATTTGACTTTTGAAAGTGCAAAAAGGCGGTGCGAAAAAAAAGAAACAAAAACAAAAAAAGAAAATTTGAACCAGTCAGTGTGATGTTCGAAAATGGAATACACTACAAAAAAAGGGGAAAAAATGGTAGCAGCTTTTAAATGTCAACATATGGAATAGTACGAGGGAACCAATTTTTTTTAAATTAAATTCTTAAAGTAAGACCAGAATAATTTAAGCGAGTATGTTTAAGTAAAATAGCATCAAGTTATCTTAAAAAAGAGTAAAATTCTTTAATAAGAAGTAAAAAATTCGGAAACTTTAAGATAAAAGATTTTTAAAATAAGATTATTATGATATTGATTTTTAATGATGATCTCAATGATGAATATCTTGTGATATTAACTTTAACGATTACAAAAATAAACTTATTTAACAAAATAGCATCAAGTAATCTTAAAAACAGAGTTAAACGTTTTAATTAGAAAAAATATTCTGAATGTTCTTTAAAAAAGATCAAATATTTTAAAAATAACATAGGAAGCCGTGATTATTTTTTACGAAAAATAAAATCTTTATTTTTGTAACAAAAATGTACAAGCTTGATAGATAGGGAAAATTCTACTTTAAGACTTTTATAAGCCTATTATATGATTATCAAATTTAAAAAATCTCAAAGGCAATATGAATGGAAATTCTCGAATATAAACCATATTGGATCAGAAAAAAGGAACTTCCGTAAAAAAGACTAACAGATGATATAAGAACAATCCGCATATAAAATGAAGAAAGGTTACAGAGAAAACCAAAACCCACCCCTGGTTGTAGAGCTAAACTATGATGATTATATAATCATGTTTCGAAACTGGAAAATTAGATTTTGGCTGCGTTTAAAATTTATCTTAGGTTATACATCTTAAGTTTTCATAATGTTGGGTTAAAATGAAATTACTTCTGCGGTGAACAGCGTTGGATAAGAACGGCATAGAATAAGATAGATAAGATCTCACTGGGTGCCAGTTGGAAATAAGACACAATTTTATTAATTCTATTCAAGACGCCACTGTTAGGCTTCGTCTATAAATAATAGGCCCCTATTCTCTCCAAACAGTTTTTAATAAAGATCCCCATGCTCCACTTAGGGACGACTGACAAAATGGTCAAGTCAGGGAATTATATTATTATTAAGATTTCCCAAAGAACTTTCGTTTCAATCTGATGATGCCTACTAGACGGTTGAAAGGAGAAGTGAAACAAAGAGTCTGTTCCCAGTTCTTAACGAACCAGCTCGCGGAGTAGTTTAAAAGAGTCCACGAGTATCTTGACTACTAGTGTCTGAACTAATAGTGTTTTGACTACTAATGTCTAGTGTCTGGACTACTAGTGCCTGGACTACTAGTGTCTGGACTACTAGTGTCTGGGCTACTAGTGTCTAGACTACTAGTGTCTGGACTACTAGTGCCTGGACGAGTAGTGTCTGGACTACTAGTGTCTTGACTACTAGTGTAGTAGGCTACAAGTGTTTTGTGTAGTGTCCTGTGTAGTATTTTACCTACTAGGTCAGTTTTCTTCGAAGCGTAGGGATACTTCGTAAAATCTTCGGTCCCATACGTTTTGAGGACGACTATCGCATACGGATGAATTACGAGCTGTACGAGCTCTGCTACGACATAGATGTTGTCCAGCGCATTACAATACAACGTCTGCGCTGGCTCGGCCATGTCGTACGTATGGATAACGATGCTCCAGCGAAAAAGGTATTCGAAGCGAAAGCCAACGAAGGGAGACGAAGGGGACGACCACGACTCCGATGGAAATATCAAGTGGAGGAGAACATATCCTCCCTTGGTATTTCTAATTGGAGAAGGCGCGCGCAAAGCAGAGGCGCCTGGCGAGAGCTGCAGAGGTCGGCCGTAATCCGAGAACGAGTTGTCATGGTTACATGATGATGATGGTAGGGATACTTTTTGTCTATTCCGCAGCTGGCACACGAATCGTCTACTCGAATTAAGATCTCTGTAATCTAGCAGAATATCCTGGGATATCCTTAACCATGTCGCTGCTGATCTTTGGAGCAGACACAACTCTTTTTGTTACAAAGAACTCCTAATTTCATAATATTCCCGATACTCCAAGGACTATATAGTGCATAGAAACTGTCGAAAAACTTTATGGTGCCATTTGTGGCTCTTGGTGGCTGCTACTTCATTTGCTTGCTCATTAAAAGTTGCGACACATACAAATGCATGGGAGTAGTGTCAGAGGGAGAAACAGAGGGAGACGGCAGCGACATGCAGCAAGAGCCAGAGGCGTTTAAAAAGGGATGGACCGAGCAGGGTGCTGGCGTTGGACGGACGCACAAGTCAACACGTTTACATAGTTTTTTTTTTCTCGCTGGCATGTCAAGTGTTGGTAAGTCGCTGTTAGTTTTGTTGTTGTTTGTTTGTTATTCCTCTTGTTGTTGTTGTTGTTGGTAGTCAGGGCTGTTAACATTGGCAGGGCCCGGGCAGTGCAGGGTGACAGTACTGTCAGTCACTTGGACGTACGACAATGAATGTCAGGAACGAGTGAAAATTTGCGCTTAAATGCAGCAAAAACTGTACAAAACTATGAGAACTTAAAAGTGAATAAAATACGGAAGTCGGGGGAGTTGGCAGTGGCGATGTCAAGTGACACTGAGGGTGTTGAAAATGTTAAATAAAAAAAATTTGTCATTTTTAGCCTAAGGCGTTGTTATGCTCGCCTGGATCATATTATTATAATTTTTCATGTTGCCCAAGTCACACCATACGCACGCAGAGCCAAAGCCACTGGAGCGTGGCTTGATGGGAAACACCTGCGAAACGGTTGACTCAAGACTTTTAGAGACACCAAAGTCATGGTAGCTGGCTGGAGTGTTCTATATAGCAACTAAAAAGTAGAGAGCTTGGTGACAACACTGCTTACCAAGGCATAGAAGAAATCTGTTGCCCAAGCCCATCAAGCAAGTTTGCTGCCGACTTCATAAACAATTGAAAATTACTATGAACCCTAGTCAGAGCTTTCCTCGCCAGCGTTCCCAACCTACAACGGTCATTCGCATTTTGTGTCATTTTGTATGTCATCCATTAAATCGCACCGATAAGCAAGAAGCAACTTAAACAGTCCACTTAATCTAATGTTTATGCATGGAACCAAAGCAATAAGCCACTTAAACAGACTGTAGACAACCCTACACAATCCATTCCACTCAATTCCATCCATTCCATTCCAGACCATTCCTTATATTGCTGCATGAATGCCTCCTGGCTGGCTGGCTGGCTATCTTAATGCGGCGTCGTCTTAGTCGCCTCTTGGCTCATCTGGGTCGACTTCGTCGTCGTCATCTTCATCGTCTCCATCGTCATCGTCGTCGCGACATTTTGCGCATTTTGCTAATTAAGCTGTGTGCGCACATTAAAAATTTCCATGGCCCTGCACCGAAACCCCTTTCATTATTATTTTTATGCTAGACATGACAGTGGAGCACAGAGACACTTGAGCTTTATCTGCGCGTAGTTTATGTCTGGCTAGTCTGTGTCTGGGGTTGGCTATGGCCTGCCTGGTGCTGGTGCTGCTGTTGGCTCGATTCTTTAGCCTGTTCTCGGGTGTTTGGTCGCGCTCGGTCACTACTTAGTCTGATTATTGTTATTATGGCGTAGTTTTCATAAATTCCAACAAGTTATTTTGCCATAAATTCTGCAAACGGCAGACAGGTCAGCCAAGGTAGACAACGACGACGACGACTACAACGACGAGGACGACAAAGATATAGCTGGGTACGACGACGACGACGATGTACTGACCAAGATAAGCAGCCAAGACGCAGCAGACTGTGAAGGACGGGCAATGTGCAGGTTGCTGCTTATGTTGCTTCGGCTGCATAGCGCATGGAGCAGTGTCCTGTCAAAATGCAGACATTGGCGTCGACGAGGCGAAAAAACAAATCTTGAGCTGTGGTAAAAGCGCAGTATACAACGCAGGACGTGCGTCATGAACCTGTCAGACATGCAAGTCCTTTGGGATACAATTTAAATTGGCATTCCACATGACAATATGTGAAGGTAGCCAGCCAGACAGCCAACCAGCTAGCCAGCCAAGCAAGTCCAATTCCAAACCTGCCCCACTCCTCCCCAAACACAACTCGTCAATATCACCTGCCATGGCTACTGCTACTGCTCCTAGTTGTAGTTCATGTCTTCTGGCTGTCTTCTGCTTGCCATTTTTATGCATTCCCTGCGCTGATTATTATGAAATGTTGTCGTTGTTATTCTTGTCTCTGTAGTTATTGTTGTTGTTGTTATTGTTCCTGTGTCATTATTATGGTAGAAATCATCAGCCGCAGTCTGTTCTTATCTTGTTGCGCCCCATTGTTGGCGTCGTCGTCGTCTACGTCATCATCATCATCAGCATCATCATCAGCAGTGTTGTCTTCTTGTAGTTCTCATCGTTGGACAAACAAACAATCCAACCAAGAAACCAACAAATTACAAACCTCAACAACTTTGTCGAGCAGTAACTTGAAAGGCCAACAATTTAGAAACTCGCTGCTACTCTTGACCCTTTCCGTCTGTCTACTGCCCCATTTTCTGCTCATTTCCTGCATCAAGCTCTCGAGATCCCTGCTGCAATACTTTCGCCTCATGAAGTTGATACAATACGGTAGCTTAATTGAATTGCCACCATAACAGCTTCAAACATTCCAATGTGGATTCATTTATAGTACTCATGGAAATTACTTTCATTATTATTTCTTTGCTTCTAGTCGTGGTATATCACCTTCACCTCTTCTTTAATCTAAGTTTCATCATTGCAGTTGGTCAGTTATAAGGTCAAGATTTTGATCTTGTTATATGTAGATCTTCTGGTTTTCTACCCAGTAGATCATGCTAGACGATGCAAGTTATCTTGGATTAATCTAAGCTTATAATCTCAACTCCTATTTTAGAGCGTTTAAGAGAGCTAAATGATTATACATGAAGGTTTTTGAGTTGTGGCAGAGCGGGTGGGTAAACTAGTTGCTGGATTTTGGTTCTGATCGTAATTTTCGGGAAAAGCTGTACAAATGTATCTTTAACGCTAAACCGCTTTGTCGAATCGACAATTCAGAATGGGAATGGAAATCCAGAATAGGCAAATTCGCAACAGGGCGACAACCCTCAACCAAAAGAAAGAACGCTTAGCCAAACTCTTCTGGATACCTGCCCATATCGGAGTAAAAGATAACGAGGGAGCGGACGAGTGGTTTCAGTGTCCTTGTACTCATACTCCCTCGGATTAAGACTCCCGCATAATCACTAGCTATCAACATCCAAGCTGATCGACAAGGAGCTATGCCATCTATCTACCACGTCTGCAGAGCTCTCTGTACAATATACAAACCAGGTATATCGTACGTTTGAGCTCGTTAGGAAAATGATAGGTCCTAAAGTGGAACTATTACTATGTGCACTGTATAGGACCTTTTACCGCTCTCCAACAACACAACCCATCTAACCAAGGGTAAGGTCTAGTCTGTAAGAGCTAGAGCTTGTCCCTTACCGATTTGTCTAGGATAAGCTGTAATGTGTAGTCAATTGGTTACGGTCTATTACGGCCGGCAAGTTCCGTCTAAATCACCGTGACCCCTTATCCCCTCCAACAACACAACCTATCTTACCAAGGGCAACAAAAACCTCTGCCTGATCTTGTCCCTTATCGACATATTTTCAAAACTAAGTAGTCGTCAATGGGTTAGGGTCTATTATGGCCGGTATGTTCCGTTTAAAGCCGACCCACTTCCTTCACTATATCCATTTACGTTCGTTTAGATTTATCTTGCTTAATTCCCTTGTGCTACATAATTTGTACATTAATCGCAACCAAGGCATTGCCTTAAACCACCGCCCAAGTCCTTGGTGACATACTCATGTCTCAGATCTTTGTTACTGTATCTCTCTCATATCAACATGTCTAGTGTCCACTGCATTGCTTAATTTTCATAAATGCTACATTAAAGTTGACTTTTTTTTTTCTTGCCAGATCTTCTAGGCATGCAGCAAGACTTCGTTGGACAACATGATATTAGCCATGATGAAACCGAGGCTGGAACTAAGAGACTATGCTGCATTTGGTAAGAGCCAGTACGACAACGACAACCAGAATGACAACAAATATTGTGCACCGACTTCAGCTCCAGCTCCAGCTCCAGTTTGCGGTTCAAGGAGTCAGGCATTGTTAAGCCTTTGTTTGTTCGACGACGACGAGACGATCCCAAGTAGCAAAAAGGCAGCAAATCAAAACCCCAAGGCGACAGGCTAATGCTATTTAGTTATACAGCAAATAAAACGTTGATCACTTTATAAGTAAGTAGTATAAGTAAGTATATCATTATTTATACGGAGACAGAGAGAGATACAGGTACAGGTACACAGAGCTCTACCGAGTTGGGGTTCAGGTTGCAGAGCTCGCAAAACATTTCACCAATGTAGTTTTTACCGTTTTGGGCCAGGGTATGGGAATGGATATAGTATGATGATTATATGGGCATGGGTATGATGGGAATTGGTATGGGGGAATGCCAAATATGTTGTATGCGTTCAACATTTTGTACAGTTTTGCTCTGCACCGCTCTGGCTCTATGTGCCACACACTCGAAATCCTCGCCTCGCCCTGCCCTGCCCCCACGACGACCAGGTTCCCGCTGCTCCCTCTAAGTTGGGAACACACCGCTGTCGTTTTAGTTTCTCGTTCTGTTTGACATTGGTCATTTATATTTACTGCTACGTGAGTATGTGTGTGTGTACGTGTGTGCATGTGTCAAGTGGACTTGTTTAATAATTTATGATGAGGCCAAAACCGTAGATCGTGCGTTGCGCATTGCCAGCCATTAATCATGCGAGAGAAGCCCCCGAAAGACCCCGTCGGACAAATGGACATGCGGACATATTGTGGCAGGCAGGCAGGCAGCGGTGCGGCTGCATGCAGCAATCCATTTGTAAGGCGTTGCATTGAATGCGCCTCGGGTCGTCGTTTACGTCAGGGGAGAGGACGACAGTTTGTGTAGTAAAAGTTCAATTACCCGCCAAATCAAAATTCAATCTGCTGCAAAAGCAAACAAAAGCAACGGCCCGACTGTGCAAGGCTTAACATATGGACTTGCAGCAAGTTCCAAGCAGCTCGTTGGCGTTGGACGAGGGGCGGGTGATGCTGGGTACTTGGGGCCCAGTGTACTGGGCGCACTGGCCATTGCATATTGACTGCAATGTGGCAAAATCAAAAATTCCAAACGCATACGCGAGCCGCAGTAAGCGAGGCAGCCACAACCATGACGATAGCTACTATGAGGATGATGACGAGCAGCGACAACGGAAAGATATACTTACTCCGGCAAACAACCGGCATGCCAAGCCAGCCAGCCAGCCCAAGCCAAGCCAATCCGAGTCGTCGAGTTGATTCGAGTAGAGTTGAGTTGAGTTGAGTTGAGTCGAGTCATGTCATGGCAGGCCAGGCCACTTAGCTGCGTTCCAGCAAAAGGCAGGAGCAGCAGCAGCGGCGGTAATAACAACAAAAACAATATTATATAGTCCAGGCAGTCACTGTTTCCGACATTAAGATACACTGTACCGCCCAAAATTAACGCTAGAAACCAATCTCTAAGACTTTATCTAAATTTGGCCAAGTAAAGAGAAATGGATTTTTAGGTTAGTTTAGGTTTCCCTTTGATTTAAGCTTTAAAGAATGTGCTTGACATAAAGCCAACCTTTTAGCTTGTTCCATACGCTTCGCAAAGATCCCTCCGAATACAATGTATACAATGGAATGGAATCCGCAAGGTAACAGAAAGAAAGGACGCCCTAGATACACTTGGAAGCGGACACCTTTAAAGAAAGTCAAGGTCATCGCGAAAGATCGTAGCCAATGGAAACTTGTTGTAGAGTCGCTATGATATAAATGGAGGGGTATTAATCCAACAAATATGTTACAAAATGCGACCAAAATCAATAGGCCTAAAACTTGACGCATATTTAGGCACAAGTGTTGGTAAAATTTCATGCCTCTAGCTCTTGGCATCTACGAGATCTATGCGATCAGGCCTTACTACTGCCAGCTTTATATGCTTCACCCAAATCTATAATACCCTTGACCCTACGGATAAAGGGTATCAAAAACTAAAGCTACACAGTAGCGGCAGCAAACAACGCCAGAGATCAGATGACAGCCAGAAAACGTCGACGTCGACGGAGACGACGCAGGATAACAGGCAGCATGGCAGAGCTTTGCGGAAAAACAAACGAAAAACAAGTAACGCTGGTTTCAAGCAATGCCCGTGTGTCATTCTATGTATGTGTGTGTATCTGTGTGAGAGTTTATCTGTGTGTGTGAGTGTATCTGTGCGGCCACGTAGTAGGTGCAAGCATAAGCGCTACTAATCTGCTACTCAGTGGCGTATCAACTAAGCATACCAACAAACAAACAGACGGACGGACAGAGGGACGGACAGACGGACGGACATACAGACAGTTAGACAGACAAACAAACGGCAAATGGCAAGCTCAGCCGTGTGAGTGATCAGACAGTTTCAACTTGGCTATGGGCGGAGGGAGGGAGGCCGGCGGGCGAAAAGAGATAGAGAGGTGGCACCGCTAAGCGGCATCTGTCTGTCTATGTGTGAGAGAGAGCGAGCCGAGTACAAAGCATAGCAATTGCAGATTACGTATACGCGGCGTTGCCAACTTAACTTTTAACTTGCGCGCTTACTTACTATATACTAGGTGCCTTTTTTTTATATATACATATATCTAGTATTGTATAAGTTATATGCTCTATATGCAAGAGGATATTTGAAGTTTGTGCAACATTTGGTAGCGACTAAGAGTATTTGAGGCATGGCAGAGAGAGAGAGAATTTTACTGATGGTTCATAATGAGTAAATGGTTAGGTGCTTTGTAATTGAAGTAAATGCAAGTAAAGTTTAAAAAAATAAATAAATAAATGTTTTTTTTTTGAGTCAATATTAAGCTCACTTTTTCGATCTCAAAAGCCAAAGATTTTTTGTACTCAGAAAGTAATTAGCGAACTAGATCTTAATTAATTAGTCAAGTTGCGGTCATAGATTCTGGGATTCGGGGAAACAACGTAGTGAACTCTTAACTATGTACATTATAAAAACAAATGCTGCTGTGACATTATCTGCTACGGTTGTACTTTCTCATATCCTAATATCTGCTATAACATTGTCGGAACTAAGCACTTTCCATACCCGATTTTAAAAAATAAATTCCTTGTTATTAAAACGAGCTTGAAATTCAGAATGAGTTTCACTTGTTAGCGACAAAAAAAATAGGCTAGAATAAGCAGATCTCATAAAAATGTCAGATTTTGGTAAAATGTTTGAATGTTTTATGAATTTTTGAAATTCTCAAAGCGCAGACAAAAGTAGTTTTTACTTTTTACAATGAATATCTTAAGATCTTAAGAAGTCTCCAATATCTTAATTTTTTCAGGATTTTATTCAAATTTTTATTTTTGAAAAAACTTACTTAAAAAAGAAATTAACGAATATAATTTATTTCAAAAAAATATTTAAACGAATAACATTATGAAAAACTCTTTGAACATATTAATTCCCATCAAAATATCTTTTTTTTCATGTTTTTCTTACCATTAAATATTCGAGCTAAAATCTTTTATACTTATAAATTTATTCTCTTAATTTCTCAACTGTATAAATCTAAATCTAATCTTTGATTTAATTTTTGTGCTATATTATTTCGGCAAATCGAATGAAAAAGTTTTTGAAAGTGTATTTGTTTGAAAAATTATGAAAATTAGTAATTTTATTTTATTGCAAAATGAAACTAACATTTTTGACGCCACATTTTCTTCAGAAATGTTATGTAAATATTTTTAAAAATAACACTAGTCTAAAAAAGTCTTCGAGTGAATCCTCATATAAAATAATTTTTAGGGTAATTTTGGGCACCATTTTGAAGATTATTCTTTAATATCTCGTAAACAAAGACGTTAAAAACCATACAACTTACAATTCTCAATCGATTTGACTCGAAATGTTCGAAAAAAAATTTTTCTTTAAGATCAAAGCTAAATATAGTCAATTTTTTCATAAAAAAAAGCAAACTGTAATTAAGTAATTAAGTAAGTCAAAACATACTTTTTCCAAATTTAATTGGTTGTTATTTCAAAAATTATTACTTAATTTTTACATATCATATATAACTGTAAAGATCAATTTAATACCTTTCGATCTAATTATAATAATTAAATAATAAATTTAATATTTTCGTAGTCATGGGGTTTGAAAAGGAAATGACGGCTGATTGGGCCTTCGACTCCCTTGCATGGTAGATGTCCACTTACGCTTCCATGCAAAACGTCCTCAAACGCAGATCGCCTGAGGGGTCGCAACTTACATTAGCTCAACCCTGGAAAAGGATATCCAGGAGCTAACTAGACGGTACCTAGCGTAAAGCCGACCAGTTAGGGAATCGTCGCTGGTCACTCCCGTGTGACAAACTGACAACTTTCCTCGCAATCGCACCCCAAAGACCGACCCCACCCTTGACGAGCGATACAGGCCTAACCCCACATCGGGTTCATCGCGCCATAGAAGAATACATTTGGTTCACGAGATATTAGCGAATAACTGAAAAAAGGGCACAAAAATCGGGTTTTTGAAAAATTATCGAAACGGTTCGTACGCAAAAAAAGGTTGTAATTTTCTTGTTTCTCGACCCAAAAATCTGTCTCTTAATTATTTAATATCTTTATTAAATTAATTTCGAGCAGCTAACTTTAAGCCTACTTTTTATATGTATGTAGAAAATTTGAACAAATTAAATTTAAACTCGGATCTGTTGGCCTACCTTAGATAAGAGTTCAGCTTTAAAAAGTTGGGCAGGCTTCAGCGAACCGCCGAACTTACCATTAGTGTTGCTCTACACTTCACTCCAAACGAAGCACTAGATGCTATTCTAAATCTCCTACCATTAACAAGGTGGGGAAACAACAAGCCATCAGCTTTACACATGAGAGAAGCGAAAAAATGGAGTGACCAAGATTTTGGTCATACAAAGATTCTTAAGGGGAACCCACTTATCCCCGAAAGCGCAGACTGCTGCATACCGCAGGAACATTTTACAACTAACTTCAGAGCAAATATTCCAACCAGAGAGGAGTGGTATACTGGGGTGCCAGGCGGGCTCGATAAAGATGTACCACGGACGGTTCCAAGCTAGACGACCGTGCTTTTCGGCTCCCGGACCACTGCAGTGTCTTTCTGGCAGAGGCCACAGCAATCCGGGAGGCTTTAACAATAATAAGAAACCTACAATTTCGAAATTAGAACATTTGTATCTATTCGGACGGTCAAGCGGCTATTAAGTCCCTAGTTTCAATGACTTCGTATATGAAGTCAGTGAAAAACTGTCGCTTGTCTCTAGGAGAGATGGATGAGCAGTTTTCAATTCACCTAGTATGGGTCCCAGAACATAGGGACTTTGAGGAAACTGTATTGCGGATGAACTGGCTTGACAAGGAACTACCAGCATCCTCCTTCAAGACAAGAAGAGCCGGGGTATACCCATGGCCAGCTGTAAACTGAGAATAAAATGAGAATGTGCAAATAAAACGTGGAATCGGACATCGAACACGTGTAGAATCTCGCGGCAAACCTGGCCGACATACTGCAGCAAAAGATCCAAAAAAATTTGTTGTCTGAATAGAGCCTAGTGCTCATCTGTTATCCGTGCTATCACGGAACACTGGCTGGTGGGTTACCACGCATCCAGGTTCTGTAGAAGCTGTGTCGATGAGGCAGATCTGAAGACGGTGGAACACTTTTTCTGTCATTGCCCTGGGCTGGGCAATAAAAGATTTAGGTTCCTAAAGTCACACTTTCTGAACGATTTATCTCAGCTCTCTGAACAGAGTCTTAAATGCTTTTTAAGGTTTATTCAGGCAGTCGGTTGGCTTCCTCACCTAGTATAGGGGACCACTCAAGTGGGGAAGAGTGGTGAGATAGCACACTGTAGCGGTATTGCAACGGGCCTATCCTTGGCCTAAGTGAATTGGGACGTCAGTCCCAACTGCCGCCCTAACCTAACCTAACCTAAAATAAAACTCAAAAAAAAAAAACTTTGGAAAGAATTTTGGAAAAAAAAATATTTTGCAGAAAAACCTTCATAAAAAAAAACGATCTAATATTTAAACTAAAGAGTTTTTTTTTTAAAACTACAAAAATAATTGACTTACGTGCAGTTCCAAAGCACCATTTGACTTTTGGGGAATATTCTTATAAAGTTCAAAATTTTTTAAGTTCTGCCATATTTACCTGTAAATAGGAAATAGGAAATTTTTTTTTAGCATATTTTTCAAAATTTAAAAAATAATTTTTTAAATTAATTATTATATGTAGAGCGCGCATTTGGGAATAGAAGCATTTATTATTATTAGTTATATTATATAACAAAAACTAACTTCAAAAAATAAATATTGTATTATGTGTATAATGATATTTTTAAAAATATTTTTAAACTAAAATAAAATACAAAAGAAAAATTCCTAAAAAATATATTTAAAAAAACGTATACGCAGCTTAATTTAAAATTTCGCAGAAAAAATCCTCCACAATCCCTCAAATCACCCAAAAGAGTATCTCAAATTTCGTCAGAACAAAAAAACCAATTTCCCCCGCTCCAAAAAAAAAAAAAAACGTGGACAAAACCTGGACAAAAAGAAACGAACGGTAGAATGGTATGGCAGCCAAAGAGCTCCCCGCCGCTGGACCGAAGACCGACAGACAAACCTGCTTATAAAGTCAGCTCATGCAGCAGCCGCAGCCTTCATTTGTTATTCAAAAGTTTCCGACTGCGTATTCTTTCCTGCTCCTTTACGTTGGATTTTTTAGTTTTGATTCTTTTTTAGTTTTATTTTTTTTTTTATATATTTGTTTTTTTACGCTCACGTACATAACGTGTCCATGCAATGTAATTGTAACTAAAGGTCTTGAAAGTTTTTAGTTTTTTTTCGGGAATTTTTTTTCTTGTTTTTTTTAGAAGAGTTTCTCTTGCTGCACTGCTCTGAGTGAGTGAGTGCAGCGATTATAATGAGCAAGTGCCTCGGAAAATTCAAATTCAAATGCGCCAAGCAATAACTAGCTCAATATGCTGGCCGATGGCCGATGCCAAAAGAGCAGGCCGTTCCGAAAACTATTCAAATTGCAATTGCAGCTCAAGTGCAGTCCGTTCAACAGTCCGTCCATCAGTCCGGCAGGCAGTCAGTCAAAGAGTCAAGCAGTCAATCAATCCGCTGCGAGGCTGCCAACAAAAAAGTATCCCAAATGCATCTGCAACATGGCACTTGGTCGATGATGGTCGTCTGGTCGTCAGGTTGTCTTCTCTTATAGATTCGATGTCGTCCAGTTAGCCAGCCAGCCAGCCGTCCCAGCTTCCCATCTTTGTGCTCTATACAACGCCCCCTTCGCTTCCTTCTGCTAGCCTCCTTTTTCGGTATAATGGGCAACGTTTTTGCATACAAAGCGGCGCGTAGACTTTGATTGAAAGACATTCGAGAGAATTGAGAAATGTTTGGCTTGCAAGAGATCTCCTCAAACGAATCAATGAAGGCATTTCAAATGTTAAAGCAGTTAGCTGTTAGAGTACATATATACATAGAGCACCTATATACATGCTTTATATAAAGACTGCTCAGATTTTGTATGCCTAAAACTCTATTTTGATTCGTTCACCAATTAAAAATTAAAAGTTAATTGATATCTTTATTTTTATACTAAATCCAATTTGTTTATTATTTGAGTGATATATTTTTTCAAAACTTTTGTTAATAATAATTGCAAAAGTTATCGCAGTTAGCATTCACTTTTGCTTTGTTTTGCTTATATCCGATTTTTTTTTTTTGTATCTCGTTTATAACAAAAAATATTTACTATTTATTTTGATTGCCCCTTAACATATTTACGGAAATTGTGCGATAGCGTGTTTATATCAATAACTACATAAAACGAAATTTGCAGAAAATTTATTAAACAAGTTATTTATGTGGCAGGGCATACAATAGATACATATATGCATTTGTACAGGGTGACCTGGTTGAACTTTTTCAACATGATTTTCTATATTAGAAGCAATTTCGTAGAAGCATGAAAAATTTTATAAACATTTAAATTGTTAATGCCCCAACGCCCAAAAAGCAGTGATTGTTCCTCTCACGAAGAGATACAAAATGGAACCTCAAAACCTTGTTATAAATAACACTGAGGTGGAGTTTTCAGAACAAGTCAAATATAGGTGTGGTTCTAGACAAACGACTCAACTGGAACCGCCACTTAGAGCAAGTGCTCTCCAAAGCTGGCGCTTCAGTCCTCATATTATAGAATGGATATACCGTATGATGGTATGGCCTATCGTCACATATGCACATATGCAGCCCTTGTGTGGTAGCCCAAGACGCAGCAAAGTGTGGCCATTAAGAAATGTAGAAAGCTTCAAAGACTCTGCATGTCTCTCTCGGGAACAATGTGTACGGGTCCGACAGCTGTCATAGAATCAGTCCTTGGATCACTGCACATTTTCATCAAAAAGTCAGCCATGGAGAGTCTTTTAAGTATGCAGATCACATCTGGACACTTAGCAGGTGGCACTGGTCATGCCGCACTAATATATTCCCTTCCTAACGTATCGATCTGCTCTAAATCAGATCTTATGATAATTAGAAATTTTGATCTCTCTCTCTCTCTCTCTGGGCTAATAGCAACCCCTGTGGAAAACTCCGGTAGCAATGGTTCACGGATGGTAGAAAACTGAGCAGTAGGTGTTAGAATCGTTGGACCCAACACCACAATCTCTACCGCAATGGGCATCTGGCCCAGCGTCTTTCAAGCGGAGATTCATGCCATAGAGATCTGCGCCCTTAGTATTCTTCTCAAGGGAACTAGGTGAGCAAACATATGCATTTTTTCAAATAGCCAAGCTGCTATTAGGGCATTGTCATCCTTGAGCATATCCTCCAGGATGGTTAAAGAATGCCATAACTACCTCCAAACACTGTCCGCCCGGAACAAAGTCATGCTATGTTAGATGCCTGTACACTCGGGAGTGGATGGAAACACGATCGCTGACGATCTAGGACGACAGGGTGCCTCCATCCTGACTAAATCTCCTGCGCCGTTTTTTGGTATTGGTTGGTCCACAATCAAAATCATGATAAACAAATGGGCTGCAAGAGAACATAGGAGATACTGGTTCCCCCTTCCAAGCAAAAGTGCTTGTCAAACCTCTGGATGCGATCAAGACAAAAGGTCTTGGCAGAGCGGACCTAAAGCTCCTAGTAGCTTACCTATCTGGCCACCACACTATTAGATACCATCTACAGAAAATTGGCCTATCGGACTCTTCAGAGTACAGAAGACGATGAAACCACCAGACATATTCTCTGTGACTGCCCAGCGCAGGTATGGGACAGAGCATGTCACATGGGAAAGGAACGGATTAGTCCCTTCCATCTTAGGTAAATACCAATAAAAGACCTACTGCTATTCATGCGGAAAGCGGAAAGTCTTTTGCTTTAACTCAAGGGTATGGTACAAAAGATCTTTTGGTCGCAGTGCCCCACCTCTTTGTGAGAAATCCTTTCGGGAAAAAAAATGTATTTGTAGATTAGCTTAGTTAGACAGAGATCCCTCGAAGACCTTTTGGTCCAGCCTAATGGGAAGAAGATGTATTACAGAGAAAGCTGGGTAAGAGGGTGCTTAGGTGTAATTGGTTGAAGCAGCTGCTAGGCGCCCTCGTTTCTTTTTATCTTCCTCCTTGCTGAACGATTTCAAGGATTCGATAATGAATCCTTTTTCAGGAAAAAAAAATTTTTAATGCAGTTTCCTTGCTCCAACATTTCCGCGGCCTTAGAATATTTTTTTTAATACTTTCGAGGAAAATTTTTTTTCCTTATTACAAATTTTTATGTCATATTACAATATTTAAAAACCTTTCAAGGTTATATAATTTTTTGCGTTAGTTTTCCTAAAAACTTATTTTAAATTTTTTATATGAGAAGCAATTTGGCAGTATCTGGAAACTCTTTTTATTTATTTTTTAGTGTGGTACTTGAACTGAAAAATTTCCTAAAAATTTCCCTAAAATCAAGTAAGTTTAAATTGGGCGACCTAATTAAAGTGACCTACTTCTTGCTTTGAATTTTCTGCGGCCCCCAAATTATTTTTTAAATATAATCGAGATTTCCTTTTTTTAACGTTAGTTTTCTGTAAAATTTATTTGAAAATTCCTTTTTTGTAAGCATTTTCGCAGTATCTGGTAACTCTTTTTATTAACTTTTTGATAAAGTACTTGAACTGAAAAATTTCCTTTTCCGGAACTTTTTGCGTTAGCTTTCTTTAAAATTTATTTGAAATTTTTAATTATAAAAGCAATTTTGAAGTATCTGGTAACTCGTTTTATTTATTTTTCAATGTGGTTCTTAAACTGAAAAATATCCCAAAAATTTTTGTTAAGTCTAGTGGGCTTAAATTGGACGATCTTATTCAAGCGGGTGTTCCTGCACTGGAATTTTTAAAATATTTTCAAGGTAATCATATTCTGCGTTGGTTTTCTTGAAAAAACAAAAATGTTGTTGTTAATGACGGGAATGGAAGGCAGTCTTCGAATAAAAGAAATAATTTTAAAAAATCTTGATACTGTATACAAGTTAATTACCTCAATAGCTGTGAGCTTCATCTAGCTTGGCTCTAGGTAGTCTTTTTAGGAACTTTAAGCCATAGAAGCATTTGTTTTCTTTCACATTAAATGCGTTCCCCGAGTTTTGGAACTACTTCTGGAACAGAGTCAGTCTTACAACTAACTCAAAAGAGAGCTCCAGAGATGAAAGCTAATTTATATATATGTACTTTCAAAAGTTGCTTGCAGCTTAACTGGGCCACCCTGTATAAAATATATACAATTCTATATATATATTTTTTTCCATTATAATGACCAAGTCGACGATAAAGACAAACATATGTAGAAGAGATAACAGCACCAAAAAACAACAATGTTAAACAAATAAATAACGCACAGAATAAATAAAAATAAATAAAAACAAATAAATATAAATAAATAGCAAATAAATTGCATCAAAATGTTTGAATACACTTTAACTGTAAGAATAAGGTGTACATTAAATAAGTGCAAACAAAATTCGAAACAGGCAAGACTCAACAAAATGTATATCAAACGAGAAGTAAGCAGAGAACATCTGACTTTGATGATTCCTACTTTTTGAACAGTTTTTTAATATAAGAAACTATTTCCAGCCGAAATAGATCTTTCTATAATTATTATTCATCTATTTATTTTAAAAGTAACAACAAAATCGAGTATTAGATTAACTTTTTCTAAAAATACGAATTTCTTTTGCTACATACCAAATCTGAAAATTTTTAAAGAACTTAGGGTATATTTTATAGTCGTAATGACCCTGCCGACCATAGACGCTTCACTAGTTTAATATGGAAATGTGCAATACACTGACACACACACACATAGCGAACCATAATTGGCATAGTTGCGGCTTTGAAGTTTTTAAAGCATACTTTTTAGCGCTGCATTGATTGTTGCAGCAATTGCTTTAATCCTTGACCCCAACTAAAATCATTTTTTTTTCTTATATAAAAGTTTTTTAAAAAACACTTTAATAGTCATTACGAAACTTGAGAGCAATAACCATGAGAGTTATTAGCGTTTTTTTCCCCTGTGGTTAAATTCTTTATTGGATAATGTGCCCAACAGTCAGCCAATCTCTACAAAAAGTTCGTTGTTTTTAAAGGCCAAGCATCCTGAAAAAAATGTTTTAAGCCATGCTCGAAGAGAATCTGAAAATTTAAGCGAAAGCTTTTTATCTGAGATATTTACGAAATGTAGCTCTTTTTTAAGGGGGTCTTTCTATGTAAAGCCTCATTTCCGAGCGCTATATTCAAAAATTTATTACTCGAAAACTACAAATGATTTCGGGAAGCAGTTTTTTGTATTGTTTTCATTCATTATTGAACTTTAAATAGTTTTTTTGGTTTTACATAAAAATGACGTATGTGACCGCTACACGTCCTTCACTGCGTCCTCGTCAAAAGTGCCCAGGGTGCACGGGGTGAACGATTTTGACCGATCAGATTATCAGAAAAAAAAAACCTTTAAAATTAATTTTTCTCATCCCCTTGGCTATAGATAGACACGAGCTTTTTTAAAAATTCAAAAAATTCTTATTATAATAGAATTTAAAAAAAAAATGTTTTTTTTCACTGTTTTTCTGCTATTCAAGGCTGTTAAAAATTTTGGGACAAGAATTTCAAAAAAAGCTCGTGTCTATCTGTTGCGACATGTTTTCTGAGGATAAAAATGTTTAGTATGACAAGATCGGTCCTGCAGATTTTTGGAAAACGTTCACCCCACCTCTAAAAAGACGACTTTCGGGAAATCACGTTTAAAGTTTGACAACGTAACGAAAAACGACCGCGCATGACCTTGAAAAATGCTCTGTCACTGTCGATTTTTTGAAACTACTACATGGAAAGACCCCCTAAAGTTAAATTATAATTGAAATATTTATTAAAATTTCATCATTCATTGATAAAAATAGTTATTAAAATGTTATCTCTCTACTGATTAAATAATGAAAATTTGTAGAATTAAAAAAAAAAAATGCATTTTAATTTTAATTGTTTTTATACCAAATGTTTGAAAAAAAAAAAAAGTAATCTTGAAATGAGTTCAAAATTCTTGTATCAAAAAAAGTATAATTATATTAATTAAAAAAAATATTAAAATTTAGACCAAAAGTGCTTGAAATAAGATGAAAAGTCTTACTTTATAAAAAGATTATAAAATTAAAATGTTGTTGTCTCTTCTTTAATTGAGCATCAATTCCATTTTAAATTTATATTAATAAATAATAATACATAAAAGTAAATTAGATAACCTTACGCCTTAATTGTTTACCTTCAACAATTTCTTAGCAGCTCGCTCTTCTACTTCATAAAGTCGTTCTTTCTGTCGAGGTTCTACTGTATTTTACTGTATTTGCGCTTGTATGTGTGCTTCTAAAGAGCAAGCCCCCCAAAAAAAAATAAAAGGGTAAAGCAGCTAAGGTGAAAAAAGCCAAGAGAGCGCTGTGTTGAGCGGAGAGAGCAGAGAGAGAGGAGAGCGCGCTTTACGATAGCTAAATATGTGTAAACATAAATTATGTTAATTATTTTTTGCGTTTGTCTTTCTTTTTGTTGATTTGTGTGTAACTGTGTGTGTGTGTGTGTGTGTTTGTATCTGTGTATTTGTGCGTGGGTGTTTTTGTTGTTGTTGTTGTTGTTGCTGCGCTGCAATTATGCTAATTGTATTTTCAATTATTATATGCTTATTTATTATTATTATTATTTCTCGCTCTTTTCGCTTACTTTACCACCTCCATGCCGCTCTCCAGCGCTCCTCTTGTTGCTGCTGCTACTGCTGCTGTTACTGTTATTGTTATTATTATTATTGTTACTGTTGTAGTTGTTGGCCATTAAAATTATACAATGCGGCCGCGGTCCGTCCCGTCGATTTATGAAAAACGTTGCATGAATTTTAAGATGATTTTATTTTCATCAAAATTAAATTGATTATTTTTTTTATTTTGAACGTTTTTATTTTTATTTTTTTTCATTTTGTTTTGTTGCTGTCGCCTTTGTTTGTTTGTTTGCGTGTTGTTATTGTTGCTGTTGTGTTTTTCTTTTTGTATTTATCGCCGGATTCATTTTGGGTCTTTACTCTGTGTGTGTATTTTAACTTTATGTTTTTTTTATTTTATTATAATAATGTTGTATTTTTTTGTATATTTTTGTATTTTTTTTTTACAACAGAGCTTTGCCACATAATTATGCACACACACCCACAAACACACGTACTCATTAAATAATTATGTATCTGTGTGTGAGTTTATAATTAAAAGCCAAGCTGCAAGTTACTTCCCAACCACTTAGTCAGTCATTGATTAAAATTTATTTTACAGCGCTTAAAATATTTCGTAATAATTTCGTATGAGTAATTTTATGAGTAACTGGCAGAAATTGTCGGGAAATGTTGCCGGAAAATGGGTAAATCGAAAATGTTACTCAAGCAGAGAGGCGGAATCAAATTCAAAAATATCTTAGAACAAGCGAAATATTTAAGAAACTGACGTTCTTTCTAGACATATATGGTAGTTACTATTTTGGAATATAGACTAGGACGCCCAGTAGACGTTGTCCTGTCCAAACTTTTTGAATACTATTAAAGTGAATAAACATCGTAAGAGTCTCAAGTTAGCTTATCTGCAAAAATATAAGATTTTTAGATTAGTTTGCAGCTCGATTCAAACTTGCACTATCATTAGTCCAATGTCGTGCTTCACGGGTCTGTCTTAACCGAATTCTTTCGCGTTCATTGCGATCTTCACGTTCCTGGGCAGTACGTTTAGATTGATAATTAATTTGATTCGTTGCATTTCTTCCAATTGAAATACATCATGCATTGATCGATTAGGAGACGGCCTTCCAAATTGTCCTAATGCTTTATTAACCATTGCCATAGATCTTCAATATGAATTAAAGCTTCATTGTAAACTTCCGGCGTAAATTCTATCATTGGATTACGTTTAGCTCGAGGTACTCGAAACAAAATTGACAAAATAATCGCAAATAGAAATCGTATTTGATATAGATGAGCAGTAATAGCAGAATCTGCTAAAGTTTGATTCCAGTGAAAATCATTTTCCAAGAAATTCAGTTTTTGTATACATATATGGCAATATACACACAAAAACCGATATTCATAAAAATGAGTATATCTCACGAACCAATACATACAAACACATAGAACAAGGGCTTAAAACCTTCGTATTGACAACCTCTAGTACACGCAAAAATCAGATTTGAAATTCATCCACGCGTTCATGAGAACATCCGTAACACGTAAAACAAAGGTTTTTTTTTTGTATATATAGATATTAAGAATATTTCTTTAAAGAGCCCTGTTGTAAATTTAGATTAAAAAATCGGTTCAAAAATATTTAGTACGTTTCACGTTTTATTTAAATTAAGCTGCAATGCGTTTAGTCTTAAAACTGAAATTTCACGAAACCTTTATTGGCAGTTCCAGAACCTTATCTAGCTAGACCCTTTGAAAGAAATTATATTTTACGAAATTTTTGAGATTACAAAATTTGGGTACTAAATTATATATGATATTTTTTATTAAAATAAATAGCTATAAAGTCTGCGAAATTTTTTTCTTAATTTTTAAACATTTTGAAATTTTTGAAAAATTGTAGCTCCTTAACATGCACGAGATAATTAAAAACAAAAATTATATGTTAGCAAAGTTTTAAGATTTTTAAAAAATGTAAGTACTTAATAAAATACTATAAGAGATTTGGTATTGAAATTGGTAAGATATTATGTCTAGGAAAAATATTTCAAAATTGTACGAAACATTTTTTTATTGCATAATGCCTCGAACTGCAGTACTACTACGAATTCTGGACTCCTAAATTGAGAATGAAGCTTCAAACCTCGAACTGCTTTATTAGTTTTCAAAAATCTAGACCATTTAAAAAAATCTGTATATCACGAAATTTTTAAGAATTTTCCATAATTTGAGTACTTAATTATATAAGATTAATTAAACAAGAGATTTGGCATTGAAATTTGTAAGCTAATAAGTTAGGGAAAACATTTTTTTTTTAAATATTTTAATAATTTTGAAATTTTTGTATTAATCTAGGACCTTAATTTGCAAGCACAAGACCGTAGTTAAACATTTAGCTTAGAAGATTGGATATTGGATTTGGTAAGCTATTAAGTTTTCCAAAATATATTCGATATTTTTTTGAGTACTTTATTTTGCCAGCCAGAAAGCGGAATCCATGAAGATTACAGAGACGTCGCAACCACCAAAAATCTTAGGATACCACCAACATCCCACATACCTGCCGAACTGCTACAGTTGGAGACGCGGCTTGTTGCCGAAACATTGCACCCACATTTCACCCACATATGGGAGACGGAGTGTGTGCCCTCATCTTGAAAAGCAGGAATAATCGTCAAGCTACTAAAAAAAGGGGACCTTACTGGCCGCAACAACTGGCGAGGAATAGCTCTGCTTAACACTAGTTATAAAATACTAGGAACTTTACTGAACGATCGCCTTCAAGAAAAAATAGAGCTTCAGATCACTAAGGAGTTGCGTAGACCAGGCTAATACACTACGAACAAGCTGTGGAGTGGCGCACACCTCTGTACCTCCTGTTCATCGACTTCAAGAAGGCCTTCGATTCAGTATACAGAGCAGCGATATGGCGGGCATTAGCGAGGAAAGGAGTGCCAGTCAACATCGTATCGATAGTAAAAGCGATGTACGATGACGCGAACTTGGCGGTACTACACAACGTGAAAATCAGTACACCTTTCCAAACAAGCACCGGTGTTAGGCAAGGATGCCCCCCTATCACCACTACTATTCAATATAGTAGTTGACGAGGTTGTGAGAGATGTGTGCAGGTCAAGGCGTGGGATTACGTGGAGTCTCACCCGTCATTTGGAAGACCTGAATTACGCGGAAGGCATTTGTCTCATCTGCCATAAACTAAGTGATATACAAGCCAAAGTGAATGATCTCGAGATCCTGGCCAGCAAAGTTGGACTCTCGATAAACGCATGCAAAACCAAAGCGATGCGCCTCAACCACACCAGCCAAGGTAGCATAACCATCTGCGGGAACACTATCGACTTTGTCGATAGTTTCTTATACCTTGGCACCAGAATTTCCACCAGTGGTAGCGTGGATGAGGATATTGAGAACCGTCTAAGCAAAGCGAGATCAGCGATCAGCATATGGAGAAACCAGCAAATAAGCAGAAGAACAAAGCTGAGGATCTTCAATGCGACCGTCAAATCCATCTTGTTGTACGGCAGCGAAATATGGATGGTCCCGCAGAGAATGATATCAAAAGTACAATGTACAAGTATGCTGGATATTCTGGCCGAACAGGATATCAAACGCGGAACTAAGGCACTACATTAGTGAAGTTCCTATCTGTAACCAGACAAGTGGTGTTGGATTGGCCATGCTCTGAGAAAAGACCGTAGCAGCATCGTCACGATGACCTTGGAATGGAACCCCCAAGTAAGCAGACGAGTGGGAAGGCCAAAGGCAACCTGGCGTCGCACAACACTCAACGAATTGTTCCAACACAACATCAACTGGGACACAGCAAAGCAGCAAACTGCACCAAACAGAGTCCGGTAGAAAGTTCTTGTTGAAGTCCTAAGCTCCGTGGAGGACCAGCACAACCCAATAACAATTTGGTACTGGAATAGCTGAGCTTTTAAGTCCAAGAAAAATATTTAAACATTTTTTTTAAGTACATATCGAATTTCAATTACCCTTCAGGCTAGCTCAATGCTTTACATCCACTTATTTACCCTACTGCTGCAAGGGCTTTAAAAATTCCTTGATATTTACACTGTACATCAAGTCTTTTGTTTCCCAGCAGATCACAGCACAATTTATAATGCATATCAATTGATTGATAATTGATTAATTAATGCAGCTCATAATTATAAAGAGCAGCCAAAAGAACGGTGTACGTTTTCGGAACCACGATGCAACTGCTCTCTCCTCCCCACCCACCCTCCCTCCAACAAGATATTACACAATACACAATGGAGCTGGAGCTGCCAATAAACTTAACTACAAATTTCTGATGCCGTTGGTATTTCATTAATTAAAGCAGCTTTTATGATTGTTAAAAGACCAACCAACCAAAGTGGGTGGTCTTGGCTACTTTCGTTGTACTTTTTGGCTCGTTGCTCCAGCTCCAGCTTCATTCAATGGCCCCAAAAAAAAAGAAGAATATTTTCCCATAAAGTGCACTGGCACTGACCATTATTTAAAATGCAATGCAATGCGCTCCAAAATGCAATCAATGTGAATTAAATTTCTCGCGCTTTCAAATGCTGACGTAGATAGAGCACCCAGATGTAGCAGCTTTGACTCAGACGCAGTGGCAGGCAGGCAGGTGGGAGCAAAGGGGGACTCGCTAGAGTCCTGCTCAAACATAGCTTGATGGGGCAATAGTTTGGGCAGCAGAGTTGCAGCTGCAGTAGCCGCAAAAATTTTGCACAAAAATGGTTGGCAATTTAATTGAGCGTGAAATATGTGTGTGGTCGGGTCGGGTTGGGTCGGGTCGGGCCGCTCTTACCAGGCAGACCAGACCAGAGACCAGGATATACGCAAAAGTTCAAAATAGTAGAACGCTGTCAAGGTGTGCGCTGTCCTGGACGCAGCCTGAATTGGCCTAAATATATCTGGACCGAACCATGGACCATGCAAGTCTGTCCAGTTCTGGTCCACGTATTTCCAATGCAATTGGCAATTTAATTAAAATCAGACAGTAAGCCCTAAATGGCAAATGAATCATAAAGGAGCCAACTTAGAATTATTTTTGCTGTGGTATTTTGGAAAATGCGTCAATTTTTGGAAAAACATTTAATGGAGAGTCACGAAAAACAAACGTTCCAAAATTGCAATAGATACTTGCAGGAGTGGAGAGAGAAGGAGACATAAGAGAAATCGCAAAGACAGAAAGTAGTAAAAACTTGTTGTTAGTTTTGGTTTAAATCTGATAAAGATATAATCAACGAAAACACACCGATTGAAGCCTAAGCTATTCCGCTGAATCTTTCAAAGACACACCTCTGTACCGCACATTTCTCTGCGTCACCTTTATACTAACATACCTTTTCCAATCCTTGAATAAAAAATTATTAATACCTATCTCCGGTGTTTCTTATCCCAAGTCCGGAGACTTGCGCAGATGGCAGCCCCTGTGGAAACCTCCGGTGACAACAATGGCTCACGGAAGGGTCCAAAACTGAGCAGGGTGAAGGTAGGATCCAACACCAGAATCTCTGCCGCAATGGGTATCTGGCCCAGCGTCTTTCAAGCGAAGATTCAAGCTATAGAGATCTGCGCCCTTAGTATCCTTCTCAAGGGAACTAGGGGAGCCAATCTATGCATTTATTCAGATAGCCAAGCGGCTGTTAGGGCATTGAGGAGATGCTCCAGGATGGTTAATGAATACCATTACTACCTCCAAACCCTGTCCGCTCGGAACAAAGTCGTGCTATGTTGGGTGCCTGGACACTCGGAAGCGGATGGTTCCACGATCGCTAACGATCTAGCACGACAGGGTGCCTCCACCATGACCACATCTCCTGCACCGTTTTGTGGTATTGGTTGGTCCACAATCAAAACCAGGATAAACAAATGGGCTGCAGGAGAACATAGGTGATACTGGTTCTCCCTGCCGGGGCTTCGTCAATTCGTCAAGCAAAAGTGCTTGTCAAACCTCTGGATGCGATCAAAACAAAAGATCAGAGCGGACCTAAAGCTCCTGGTAGCTTACCTATCTGGCCACCACACTGTTAGATACCATCTACAGAAAATTGGCCTATCGGACTCTTCAGAGTGCAGGCTCTGTCTAGAAGACGATAAAATCACCAGACATGTTCGCTGTGACTGCCCAGCGCTGGTATAGGGCAGAGCATCTCACATGGGAAAGGAACGGATTGGTCTCTTCCATCTTTGGTCAATACCAACAAAACACCTACTGCTATTTTTTCCTACCACCCATGTCTTGGAGGCTTTCTTCTTTCCATCACCTTAGAAGCGGATTAGAAGCTTCCCCGAGACTTTGTACTCTGTCAAGGAACAAATAATAATAAAAGGCGTAAAATTTTGGGAAATTTAGTTCCTTTAACAGGACTTTTCCCACAGAGAAGCTGGGTAGATAACTAGGGTGACTTCGCTCGGGCTCTAACTCGCCTACTCTAAGATAACTCTTTTTTTTTGCATTTATCAACTATAAATAACTCTTATCCTTAGGACTTAAAGTAGCTACAAATCACAGCCCCCACCTCACCTTTTAAAGAGTATTTTACTCCATTGCTTAACCGATCTGGGTTTGGTATTACACACAGCTGTTCCTTGCATAACTGGAAATCTAATACAGCATTCTCAACTATTTGATCTAAGCTGGCAATGTACTGCCTGCCTCTGCCCCGCCCTAGCCTAAGGCAGTCTTTCGTTTATTTATTGTTGTTTTTGCTGTGTTGTTGTTGTTACTTTTGATGTTGTTTTGTCTAACCCCTGCCCCGCTCTTGTTAGGAGTAGCAGCTTGTGGCTGTTTTGTTGTTGTTTTTGTTACATTTAGCTGCTAAATGCCTGTAGCAGGGACTTTATCGGGTCACACACAGGTCCGGGCCTAGAAGCGGCTGCAACATCCTGTGCCTGTTTTTTTTTTTAGTATTATTATTTCTTTTTTTTTATTAATGCCGCACACATGTTGTTGCAGGCACACATACATTGACACTGTACACATATACAGTCACACACACTGGGACAGTTATCGGGTGTTTTCTGCTGCCGCTTCGGTTCAATTACTTGTAATTTTAGCCACATCCAACAGTGGCAAGGACTTCTAAACGCACTTTTATCTTTGGGATACACTACAAGTGCGAGTATTTCAGATTAGTCAGCAGGTTTGAAATGTGTAAGTGACTAGAACCTGTTCTACAATTGAATTGGGTTGAGGTCTTATATGCGGTATGACGGGATAAAAACTGTAGTTCTTAAAAGCTGGCGCAGTTACCAAGGACATCGTACCTATCTTTTTGCAGAAATGGGTGTAACATAAAGTAGACATAGCCGCCGTCAATTGTCACTGAAGATTCAACATTTACTCAAAACTGTACCACCCGCGAAAAAGCAATATTACCTCAAGTGAGTTCACTAAAATTAGATCTTACGACAAATAGTCAAATAGTTATGAAAGCACCAATTGCGGTTATAAAGGGCGTTTTTTAATAGGGTGTGGATTTCCGCAAGAGATGTCTCTAAAACGAGTTGTTACTTTTGACATATGTCAATGTCTCATTATTCAGTAAGGCTTAACAATTCATCAGGGAAAGATTTGTTGCTGTTGTAGAGGCCAGTGTAGAGAAAAATCCAAGTTTATCGATTCGCCAATGATGATCGATACAGAACGATGATCAACGAATATTTTCTTAAATTTTAAAGGACAACAAGAGAAAGAATTCAGAGGAATGGTAAAGCGTAGAGGAAGTGATGGCTACTGGTTGTCTAGAATACGATTCAGGATAACGCGCTCTCCTATCTCTAGTGATGATAATTTGAGCTCCGAGTTTCTATCGCAGCATAAATCAAACAATAAACCATCTAAATGTTCATTGAAGCGTTTAGAGAAACAAGTCTTAAACATCGGATCGTCCACGATGTTTTTGGAACATCAAAGGACAAGAGAAACATTAGAGCCATTACACACAATTATGGGGAAAATTGACCAAGGAAATCTTGCTTATCGCTTTCCACGAAACCACAAGGAGCTGGAAACATTGCAGATTTTTGGACTACCATAAAACTGGAATCAATTTGATAAATTTCGGCATTGTACTTACTAGAATAGGAAAGATCCAAACAAGACTGAAGGCTGCATAAGCACGGTCTGAGCAAATCTACGATTCATATGATTAGAATAGTTTGAGTAATAAGTAATAAGTAGAGTCACAATTAACTTAGAATACTTTGGAAGGTTGTGGGCCCAGGAAACCTCTACATACTGTGAGAAAAAAAACTCAGACTAACGTCTGACGTTTTTGACAGCAGAAGGGAACTTATTGATCGTTAGTAGTCATAGGATCTCAATGGAAGATCTCACCCGTCTCGGGAACTGGTCTTGCCGTCGAGCTGGAGCGCCGATAAAAAGCACAATAAAATTTAAATGTCGCAGTGTAGCTAACCCACTAAAGTTCCTATTATAATCAATGTTTCAAGAAGAGAGTACCTAAGCACCTCTGTGGTTCCTATGATAAGAAAAGTTTTAGTAAAATCTTGCAGTAGAGTCAGAATTCCCTTAGAATACTTCGGAAGGTTGTAGGCTCAGGAAACCTCTGCATAGTGTTAGAAAAAAGAAGGAGTTCTCCCAAACTAACGTCCGACTTTCTCGACAGAAGAAGGGAATTCTTCTTTAGCAGTCACAGAATCTTAATGGACGATCTTATCCGTCTCGGGAATTGGTTTTGCCAACGAGCTGGAGCGCAAATAGAAAGCACAATGAATCCTCAATGTCACAGTGTAGCTAACCCAATAAAGTTCCTATTACAATCAATGTTTTAAGAAGAGAGTTTTTAAGCGCCTCTGCGGTTCCTAAAATTAGAAAAGGTTTAATAAAAATATTCAATAGAACAAGGAATTCTCTTAAGAGAATGGTTGACGGATGGCAGTAGTATTTCTCCCAGCACTAAATGATCACTGACGATCTTGACAAAAGAAGGGAATTCTTCTTTAACAGTCATTGGATCTCAATGGAAGATGTCACCTGAGCCGGTAAGTGGTCTTGCCATCGAGCTAGAGCGTTAATAGTAAGATCAATAGATCCTTAATGTCGCAATGCAGTTTACCCAATAAAATTCCTATTACTATCAAAGAGAGTAACCAGAATTCGGCTTCATTTTCGTTTATAGTGACACACACATCCACACATAGACAACCAGACAGGTAGCGAAACCCGTCCTTGCTTGTATGCGTAAGTTCCCATCAATGTTTTGTCAAGGTTTTTTTTTTAGTGTTGCTTCGTTGTAGCCTGTCGCCTTTGCTGTCCCGCACCCTCGACCACAAATTTCGGTCGCTCTCTCTCTCTCTGTCTGTCTCCCGCTCTCTCTTGATCTATCTTGTTCTCCTGGCCTACGCCTGCTGTGCTATTTAATTTCAATACATTATGCTTTTGTTGCGCCCCTCTCTTTCTCTCTTGTTCCTGTTTTTGTTCTCACTGCCGTGCTGTGCCCTTTTTTTTCTCTTCATGTTTTTTCTTTTTGTTTTGTTACCGTTTTTCGCTTTAAATGTGATTTTTTGACACTACCTCAGCACATC